>JAZGTJ010000014.1:219214-381541 GCA_036877575.1 Botia almorhae
AATTCTGAGGACTGTGCTTGTTGCTATTTTCTTTGCAACTACAATAAATGGGGACTGAAGCTTTCAAGCTTCAAAAAGGATGCACAAGCACCATTAAGTAATCCATGTGACCTGTGCACTATGTTCCATGTCTTCTGAAGCCATACATATGTATATATAATACATTTTGTAAGAACAAGTCATTTGCAACACATTAATAATATTTTTATGGAGCTTTTAAATCCTTTCTGAAATTTCCAAGCTCCAGTCCCCATTCACTGTAATTGCATAGAAATAAGCAACGAATACGTAAGAATTTTGCTTCTTGTGTTCGACAGAAAGTCACATGGGTTTGAAATGGCATGAGGGTAAGTCAATGAATTTTCTCTTTGGCTGAACTAATCCCAACAGTGTGAGAACCAAGAGCTTTTTCTTCCTAGAAAGAGAGGCAGGCAGATAAACGCAGACAAACAGAGAAATATAAACGTGTTCAGCATTTTCAGTCTTTGTTTTAAAAATAAATAACCCACCTTGCTAACTTTTTCTTCTTGTCTTTGGTCTCTGCAGGTCCAACAAGGGCATGCTGGCACACTAACTTGAGTTACTCTTCCCTCTGCGGTTTTTCCCACAACTCTCTCTCACTCTGTAACTCGCTCTCTTTCTCTCTTTGCAGCTCTCTCTCATATAGATGTGACAGTACATCAAACTGCCTAAAACTCTCTTCCTTTAGATCAACTACTACACTGTCTGAGATAATACGGTGTATACACACAACAAACTAAGACCCACACACACACACACATGCAAATTCTTTCAAACAGAGTCCAGAGAGTAAACTGGCAGCTCTCAGCCCCGTTGGGAACGAAACGGCAAGTTTCAGCATGTGCGTTTGTAACTGCAGTGATCTCTCAGGTCAGCCCCAAGCCCTCAGTCCATTTAGAATAATACACACAAGTACAATGATCCCTCACACTGACACACTCACTCACACACTCCGTCAGAATTAAAATGTGCCAGCCGACTGAGAGACTCTTAGCTCCTCTTTAAATGTGAGCCTGTGTCCTGGGTGTGTAATTTTATTAGTAGCGCTTAGTAGGGCAAACATCACTTTTACTATTGTTCATACTTAGATTAGGGATTTAAACAAATTCCTAAACCAAAGTATTAAACTCTGGTAACTCGTCTGGCACTGTTTTTGCTATGGACAGAGTATTTTTGCCAGGCAGATGAGAAAATAGGTAAAAACATTCTCATAAATGACATTTCTTTTGATTTGAGCCAGTAAGCAACCACTTAGAACATCCTAGCAACCACCTAAAAGTGCCCTTCCTATCTGTGTAGCAATGCACCAAAAAACATGCAGGACACCTTAGCAACCACATAGCAACCCCCTGGCAACCATCCAGAACATCTCGGTATCATGCTGGCAACTTTTGGGCAGCCAAGCACCACTTGCATCTCTTTAGAAAATGTAAAATATAGCCATTATTATTACTATAAATAATATACAGAGCTTCATGCATACATATTAGAATACTTGTAAATGTGTGTGTGTGTGTGTTGGTATTTGGCAAAGATCCAGGGTTGTCGGGCCCTGTGCAAACACCTTTGAATAGAAAAGAGAAAAAAACAGAAGGATCCTCTCTTCTCTCCTTTCTCTTGCTCTGCTCCAGATAATAGCGCTCCTTAACCCCAGTCTGATTTTGTGATTACCATGGTAACGCTAGGTATTTGATGTTTGTACTCCTGTATAATCTTTAAAGTCTATTAAACACTTTAAACCCCTTGAGTTCAAGTGGTACTCTGATACTGTACTCAAAGACAACAGCTGTGTGTGTTCGTGTAGGTGTGTGTGTACTCACACAATGCACTGTTAATGTATTGTTGAATCGGATAACTGCAAAGTGGCGATACAGCGAGACAGTGACAACAGGGTGCTTTAGTGTGGTTTAATCAGAAAGTACCCCTGTAAAATGACGGAAGACGTTGTTTCAATAGGTTTTGCAATAAATGAAGGGTGTTTCACTTATAAATTAAGAATAGAGCACAAAGACACACACACAAACACACACCCTGGCATTCCGAGTGTTATAAACTGTTGTCGCACACCACAACATCCCACGACTTTAACAACTGAGAATTACGTCAACACTGACCAGCTGACGTCATTAACAGCTGATTCATCACACACACACACACACAAAATTGTCATTTATAATTAGCTGAGATTTAATTCTTGTTGAAGGACAGCCCAAAATGAAAATTCTGTCATCTTCTGTCATCACATTTGAAACCCAACATAGTTTGTTCTGTAGAATACAAAAACAGTTATTTACAGTAAGTTGTCCAAGCTTCTCTTTCCACACAATGAAAGTGAATGGTGACCATGGCTGTCAAGCAAGAATTTTGGTGAACTTCAGACTGTTCCTCAGACAAAGCTCTCAGAAGACTTGGAATACAGTGCACTGGCTGCTTTTATGAGGTCTATATGGTGCTTTTTTCTTTTTATAAACTTAACTACCCTGATTCCCAACCACTTTAATTGTATGGAAGAGAGCAACATAAATGTTTGATATGGGTTTGAAATTAAAATAGCAATTTTTTTGCTGAATCGTCCCTATAAGTAACTACATTTACATGTATGCATTTGGCAGACGCTTTTATCCAAAGCTACTTACATTGCATTATACTATACATTGTTTTTGAGTATGTGCAATCCCTGGGATCGAACCCATGACCTTGGCATTGTTAATACCATGCTCTAACCACTGAGCTACAAAAAAGCTAATTGCATGAAGTAGAAAGCTAAATCATTTTAGCTTTGACGAACTGTGTGTGTGTGCGTGTGTGTGTGATGCATAAAGATGTGTATGTGTCTGCCACAGGGACACCAGTCCAGCTCAACCTGTGGTGGATTCTGGGTCAGTGTTGCTTGCATTGTAAGAGCCGTAGCTAATCACCATGACCGTAGCCGACACGACAACATGACATAAAACAAATTCCAGAACTAAGAGGGTGATTATCACCACGGCGACGCCGCTGTATTACCCACTCGGGCTCTGACCATAAAACTCATACCTCATTGGCCAGCAGGAGTGAACCACTGCAATTGGCTAAAACTTACAAGACCGAGGGCGTCATAACTCACACAGCTGACAGATGTGCTAATTTAGGGTAAAGACACAGCAGGTTTCAGAAGGTGGAAATTGGTTTAAGAGTTTTGTTCCTCATGGTTTTGCTTTCTTCACCAAACTTCTCATCTGAACCTATGATTCAAGTCTGCATACATTCCATATGATTCTGGAACTGAATATTACCTATATTCTATATCACTCTCTTTCTCTCTATCTTCACCTTTCTCTCTCATCCTGGGTGAAACCATTATGGGGTTAAATACTTTTATCCATAATCCTTTTTCTCTTTGAAGTGGGCAACAATATATCAATTCCTAAATCCCAAAAACAACTACAACAAAATGCTTTACAAATTTAGAATAAAAAATTGTTGATTTACTGATTGCTGATTAATTTAATTAATTTTTAAACTGAGAAAATCCCCAAATGTTAACAAATTAAAGATTGCTCAATGTATAGCCAGGTACACACAGTACTATTTTTAAAACCACTAACCTATTATGAAAACTATGCACATAACTAGTGCTCTGTTCTAGCTCTTGTCAACGCACACATAGTTTTCTCAAGAGATTGATTTAACATCAGTCCCTGGCCACGTCCATTAGGCCTTTGACCTAAAACAGCAGCAGTGTGAAGCCAGTGGGAACTTCAACAACACACATGGGGTCAATCTCTGGCCCTCTCCCCAGGTAGGATTATGGATGATTGACAGGGGCTTTATAACTCAAATGACACTGAATAATATGACTTCTAAACCTTTCTTATTGTTATTTCTCCCTATTTCTTTATCTCTCTCCATCTTTATCTCCCCCCCCAGAAGAGGTGCCAGTCACACTTATTTAGATGGACGTCTCGGAAAAGTGATTTAACCCTTATTTTTTAATCTTCTCAGTCTCCTGTGGTCTCCTTCCCTCTTCTTTCAGACACACAGACCCCCCCCCCACACACACACTCTGTGCTTACTCCCTGTAGAGACTGGAGATCTGTTCCCAGTAAGAGCTGTCAGAAGAGATTCTGGAGGCTGGATAAACAGACAGTGAGTGTGTGTGTCACAGCACACCGTCGAGAAGCTGTCAGGGCCTCTGGTGTAATACTAATGATGTATCCTCATACACACACTGCTGTAATGTTATTCGACTATAGGGATGAGTATGGAGAGAGATTATCAGTGCTTTGACTGGTTCTGCAGTGAGTGTGATGGGATGAGAGGGGCAGATCACTGCTGGAGTTTGAGCTTGTCGATCCATAAACCTCTGGCTTCTTATTTCCACGCTAACTTAATGGAACCATCAGAGCATGACACTCTTTCTCTCTCTCTCACACACACACACACACACAGCACACATCACTGTTTGGTATAAAACTTATGAAAGAAAATTCGCTATCACACTATATTTAATTCCATGTCAGTTTTAATTCAGTTTCGCAATTTTAAGCATCTCTTCTCTTTCTCTTTTTCTCTCTCTCTCTCTCTCTCTCACTCATACACACACAAAGCTTCAGGTGAGTTGTCTCAGAAGTGTCAGAAATCCCCTCTATTAGAATGAAATTGAAAGGCAGGGAGACCAGTAAAGGATGATAGATGGGTTTAACACACACACCTTGTTTCTCAGGTGTCAGTTAAAACTGCAATTGGACCATGCAGGTGGGCCATTTATGGTTTCCACAGAAACGCCCACCTGGGAAATCACCCTTGGAAAGACAGAAAGGAAGATGCATTTAACAGGTCAAGGGAACTTACACACACACACACACACACACACACTTTAATGCAAGAGCATTAAAAAGCAAACAGTTCTTTGTGATTCACTTTCAATCTAACCAAAGATATTTCTCCACATCTTAAGCCAATAAAGTCCAAACCCATTTATTATAAGCGAGACAGAAAGACTGAGAAAGAAGCTAAAAATAGCCAAAAATGGCCTCTAAATAAAGTCTAAGAAACTTGAATTGGTTATAAAGAACAACACATGTACTGTAATGACCCACAAGCAATGAGTCTGTAAAAAAAACTATGTTCACGCCTGATAAGCTCAATATTAGGTTCACAGATTCAACATCCACAGCAAAACATCTACTACTTCACATCTGACATTTTTATGAGATTCAAAGCAACATGCATAACAAACCCTCAATCACAAGTCAGAGAGAACGCATTCACATACTCCATCTTTACCTTGTGGTCCTACGCAGCATGTAGCTCATTGAATCAGACTGAATCAGAGACACGAGGCAGGCAAAATGATAAGCACAAAACATATCTGACTGCACATGCGGGAGGGACGCAGGAAGCAGACAGCAAAGATCGCACCAGGCCAACTCCTTTAGCACACATGGCAGTCTGCATACTTAAGACTGTGTGTTTAGTTTGGTGAATGTTTAATTGAATCTAGTAACGAACACAGCTGCAGGACAACAGAACGAGTGTGCACTGATTTCACACAGAACAACCTCCATATGAATAGAGTGATTGAGAAAGAACACCAAGTGTGTGTCAAAAATGGCTTCGTATTATTCACAATTAAACTTTATTGTGAACTGCAACATATACATCTGATTTAAATTACATTGTATGACTTGTTGTGATGTTGTGATTGTATGATGTTTGTCACCAATAGGCAGAGAGAAAATAATCCCATCACTGTAAGGACAAATACACATAATTTTAACAATAACTTAAAATACAGTGTTACAGACAATAAGACACAATTCTGGATGGGTTTTTTCCATTTTACTGGCCATTGGGAAGTAAGACATAAAGGTAAATTTGGAACATAAGTGTATGTGTCTAAGTTTCTGTCGTCATACACACACTGTTAAATCTTTAGACAGACACTAAGCATTTTGGTTGTGGATTCAGTTAACAAGATTAATCTTTTCATTCATCCGGTAGGATTATAGTGTCATCAACTCTTTCTGAAGCACACATATTTCATTAACATAACAGAGTAAATTAACTATTCATGTTCCTTTATATCAGCTGGTGGGAGTCAACTATGGTGTAAAGAAATGTTAACTTGATAATAAAATGTACAGTATTCAGGTCTGATAAGCAGTGTGTGTGTGTGTGTGTGTGTGTGTGTGAGGGGGTCCCAAAGGAATGCCAGCAGGAATTCTGTTCATTGTCTACACTGAACTCTCATCTCCTACACACACACACACACACACACACACATTTATACCTGCACAGTTTGCTGGTATTTCAGGAGAGGTAAATATTACCTTACATACAGCACAGAAAGTGTCAGTGCAAATGGTAAAGTATAAAAATGCTAATATTAATCAGTAATTAAATCACTACATAAACAGGCAGACTGTAAACCACTGCAGAATAAGAGTACCAAAGAAATCCACATTTCTCATCCACACACATACACAGATAAAACTGCCCCACTCTTTGCTCAGAGGTGCCCCGGGGCAAATAACCATTGAGGGTGTGTAAAGCAGCCAGGTGTGTGTGTATCTGTGTGTGTAGGTGATTGACAGATATTGATTTACTAGTGCTGAGAGTGCTAGTGGGCAGAATCTTAAAGGGCAATGGACAGTCAACACTACACACACACACACACACACACACACAGAAAAGAGCTGTCATTATTTTTCAATCGATCATTAGTTTCTCCTTTTCTTGAATATAGAGCTTGTGCAGTATGTTAATATGTTCACTGCAGAGACTAATCTCATCCCACTGAAAAAAATCAAACAAGTTTGCTAAGAGAGGATTATTCTTTTCTCTCTCTTTCGCTCACTCTATCACACACACACACACACACACACACACACACACATACAGGTAGCTTGTTAGGGGTTTGTGGGCAACAAAACAGAGGATACAGCCAACCCCATCTTATCTTATACTGGGACTCCATTTTTCACTTTTTACAAACACTTTCTCTCTCTTTCTCTCTCTCTCTCTCTCTCTCTCTCACACACACACACACATGCACAAACACACACACACAAACTCTCTCTCTCTTCCTGCATGTCCAATCTCCTCTATCTTCTTTCATTATTTAAAGGGTGCTGCTGAACATACACTTTAGTCAACCACTACAGAGTAATGAGCCAGGATGCCACATAAGCACACACATACACACGCTGACTCAAGCAGCTTACTGTTGAGGGGTGTATGCAGAGACACATTCCCCCCCTTTTCATGCACTCAAATCTACACACACACACACACACCATTCTACTCTCTGATGAGCATTAGCTAATCCACACTGACAGCCCTGCTCCATTACCCATAATCCTTAATGCCTTTTTAATGTATCTTTCTTTCTTTCTCTTGAACTGTCTGTCTCTCTTTCTATTTTTATATACATGGTGGCATCTTTTAGCCAATGAATTTGAACCCAAGTGTGTGCGTCCAGTCACACTTCAGTCCACATCTATTAAAGGGGAAATCTATCAGTGTCACACATTCATTCCCACCTTTTACAAAGGTGTCACGCTGTATTCCGTCCCCTATTACAACCTGCTCATGCTTAAACAGTTCCACGAGCATGACCTCTGAGTCCAGCTGAAAGTCAATGACAAACAGTTTGGGATGAATGGAGAGGAGTAATATAAGACCTAAAGTCTCTCTCTCTCTATCCAGCTCATTTAAATCACACATTATGATCTTCTGAATCTACTTTTAAGTCGATGTAATTTATCTGTTCCCTTTTAATCATAGCCACAAGCACACAAACACACACTACACATACACAAACAAACACACTCCCTGTTTAAAGCACTGCAGAGGCATGTGTTCAGGAATGCCTCCCTCTTTTTAATCAACCAACGTTTTGTCATTTTTCTGACCCATATGTACACTCACCCTCACACACCCACACACACACACACTTCTGCGGGCACTGACTAATGAGATCATGCCTCTATAGGCACTCAGCAAAAAATAAACAAGGAACAACCGAGAAATACTTTCGCCAAAAAAAAAACAGACACACAAGGCACTGTTTCCCCTGAGAAGGGGTTTGCCAAGCTTAACGTTAACACGTCCCTGTACATCTACAGATCAGGCAGTGAGCATGTGTGTGACTGATGTGTGTTTTGTGTTTAGTCAGCTATACTTTGAGGGCAAAATTGTCCCCAGCAGGAAAATCTGACAAAACATCTCTACTTTAAAGATCATTTTGTTTTTATTTTTATTTTTATAGTGAATTACTTCTATTTAAGGCAAAGAGGTCTATAGGATATCCCTATTTATGTAGCTATACGTTTATGTTTGTAATATACTACAGAATGTCACCCAGCTAACATGGAACGTTCGCAGAATGCTGGCTAAAATTTTCTTGAAATTCTAGGTTATCAAAAACTTTCTTGTAGTAACATTAGTAGAACGTTTTAAAAACATTCAAATTAAAAATTGTATGTTTTATACATCAGAGTTTCCAAGAACTTTCAAAATAACGTTTTCAACGTTTTTGTTGCTTAACGGAAATCTTAGGAAAACGTTCTTACCTTCTAAAATTGTTAGCTGGGTATGCGCTGGTGTGTATGTGTGTGCGTGTGAAGTAAAGTGTGGCAACAGCAGCACAAAAGACACTCACAATGACCTTAATCAGTACATGCACATACACTTACATCATAAAAACAATGTACACACACACACACATGCGCACACAAACACACACATCATTTGCTATATATGATTACAAACATCATCACCCTCCTTCTCTGCTCTCTAATCCTGCCTGATCTATCATTCTGCGCTTATCGCTCCATCTCTCTTTTAGCTCTCTCTCTTTCCAGTGCATTGTGTGCACTGTCCCTCCTTTAGTAAACTGACCTGTTCAAAAATCTGCACTTGTTGACTTGGTTCTGTCTCTCTCTTACTTCATATCCTCCTCAACTGGGAGGAATTTTTAAGAGCGGCAAAAGTTGTCTTAGAGACGCGCAACATGAGCAAACTCAATATCTGAACAATCACAACAGGAAGAGATAAAATATAGATAAACCCCCGTTATTGTTCAATTATTAACTTATTCAAGCTACAATGGCTGCAAAAATATTTGGACACTGAGGCCACGCTTGAAAATGATTATGCAATGCATTATAAAACAAAACATCAAATCAATGCATCTGTGACATCTGCTAAAATGATGTTTAGCTATTTCTCAGAACAAACTCGAC
Source organism: Botia almorhae (assembly GCA_036877575.1). Taxonomy (NCBI): domain Eukaryota; kingdom Metazoa; phylum Chordata; class Actinopteri; order Cypriniformes; family Botiidae; genus Botia; species Botia almorhae. The sequence goes on from JAZGTJ010000014.1 coordinate 228,466, forward strand.
TTTTTAGAGTCATTTGTGCTGTATCTTTAAACCAAATAGTGGATGTATGAAGTCAAGTTCCCACAGGTGTAATTCATCACTATGGGCATGTTCCACAAACATTTGACATCCGCAAAGTTCCTAAATACTTCATTTCAAAAAGCATGTGTGTGTTGCTTCGGTTTAGAACCTCACAAACTGGCTCTTTCTATCTTTTTTTGCTTAAGCTACTATCAAAAAGATTAGTTGTAAAAGAAAGTTTAATTGCTATTCTGTTGTCATGAAGCAATAAACACTTCTAACTTCACAAAACGATCTTTCCTAAATTGTCATTTCTTTACGTTTAGTAATCACTGCTACAGTATTATATGGTGTTATGGAATAAGTCAGAACAGACCAAAACACAATGTCTGAATTTGAAATCTACTGCTCACTGAGCCCAGGAGACGAGAAAGAGCATGTAAGATTTATGTGTTGTGAATGTAGCTCTGGTGCAGTTGTTTGCATGATGTTTCTAGCAAACGCTCAGGAGAAAGCGAGCACACAGGAGCGTGGACAGTTAACCTCAGTCCTCCATCATTCCACTACCATGTATCTCACTTTCCATGATAGTTTAAATCTGGTTAGGCTTAAACTACAGTCCTTCATCCTTCCAACAGGCCATATGTGCTTTGTGAGTCAGAAACTTTTCGTTTTTGTGAGTCAGAAACTTTTCGATTAAGGGGAAGTATTTGCCCCCTGGATTTTCAGGGGCATTTTTACCTTTTAATGGGAATATTTGTGGGTGCCACCCATACTACAAATAAATAAACAAAAATCCAGTGTGTTTAAAGCCTACTGATCCCACAAGTTACATAGTAATACACTCCACACAACAATCTATTACACTTATTCTACCACACACACACACACACACACACACCTCTTATCAGAATAGAAACTCCAGCAGTAACAGGGCATCTGACACTTGTGCTCTAATAGATGGATATAAGTGGCCCTAAAGTGTGTGTGAGGCAAAAAGCATGTGTGTGTGTGTGTGTGAGAAGGGGGAGCCAAATTAATCTGAGGTCTGATACCCCCCTATGGGAGCAGCTCAATTAACGATCCACACCGGCTGAGACAGCAGGCTAAAAGCCCTCTCTCTCTCTCTCTCTCTCTCTCTTGACCCACCCCCTAATCCTGAGAGCAGAAATCAAGGAGCCAGAGACAATATAGAGAAAGTCACTTGGAGATGCGCATTATAGGACGACCTGGGACCTTCTGGTTGCATGTGTGAGTCCTTGCGTGTGATTTAATCTATTGAACATGCACACAAACACACACACACACACACACACACACACACTGTTCTCTTAGAGTCGCAGCTAAAACAACACAACATTCTTCTTTTTCCCAAAAACACAGCTGACCAAGAACACAGCTTGCGGTGTTTCTGTGCGTGTGTGTGTGTGAGAGAGGGTAGCTGTGTGTGTTTGTGTAGTTAATTACTATTTTGGGTAGTGCATGGTATGAAGTGTGTTTGTGTGTGTGGGACAGGTTTTGCTCCCCCCACCCAAGGTGAGTAAAACCTGAAATTACCTATATTGTGGGGGGCAACCAATAGGCCCCTAAAAAAACTCTAAAAATGTGGAGAGGTCTCTATGAAGGTTAGGTTAAAAAAGAAGGGAAAGAAAATATAATATATATATATAATATAATCATAATAAACAGTCTATGTAACAGAATGAAGAGTCTATGTGAGTGTTTCATTGATCTGATGGTTTTGGCTTTAAAACCCATAAAAAATCATGAAATGTTGATGATAAAGTGATGATAACAGTCTTTTGCTTTTTGTGTGAACCAGAGAACATCATCCCATGAGCAACACAAGGAATGTCAGAGTTGCAAAAGGGTAAATATTTCAGAAGAAACACTCTGTCTGTCTGTTTCTATCCTTGTCTCTCTCGTTATCTCTCTCTCTCTCTCTCTCTCTCCCATTCACAGAGCATTAAATCTTTTAATATCATCCTATATTAAGAAAACACAGTCTGGTCAGGTCAGTCCACACACACCACAGCTTTCATACTTATAACAACACAAACAATTCTTGATCTAACCACACAATAAACAATCTAACTATACTGTACTGAACTACAGTGTTCCTACCTATAAAACAAGACTAATCCATAGACAATTCACACACCACACAATATGATGAGCGCACACACACATACACAAAGAGGTCGAACAGCTTTGTCGCATTGGAGGGCTTCCTACCTAATATTACACCCTCTTTATCTTGTATCCACATCTATATGAACTTTAATCAAAAAGGATTTAACATACTAATACACAAATATAGTTTAATAAAGATGCTCTTACATAAACTAACGCACAAATTAAAAAGTGATCAGTCTTTTAATACATTTACCTACATTCAAAGACACACACAGTGCAGTCAAGCATAGCTACACATAAAAAGAAATGTACCTGTTTTCTTGTACTGTATTTCTTCTGTAGGTCTTTTAAGCCTCAAGTTCATTGGTTTCTGACAGGTGCCATGGTCCCATAGACTCCAGAGGAACAACAGGCTCACTCTCTCTCTCTCTCGCTCTCTCTCTCTTTCTCTAGGACTGACAGATCACAGCAGTAGCTACAGTCTACGCAGGAACGTGTCTCAAATCCATGAGTTCATTTAATTCATGTGTCTTTCTTTCTCCCTCTCGTTCAGTTTCTTCTGTCCCGGTCTAAAGTGATTTCTTAGTTACTGCTCCCTCTCTTGTTCTGTCTCTCTTTATTTTGTTAACCACAATTTTTTTCCTTTACTTTCTTTCACTAATCCTCCTATTTATCTCTCTAGCAGTTTTATTTTCTTCGCTCGCGCTCTCTCTCTCTCTTTCAGTCTTTCTCGGCTTTGGCTGTTGCGCTGACTGCTACCGCAGACTGCTCCAGCTTTCTCTCTCTCTCTCTGTGTCTGTCCCCTCCCTCTCTCGGCCACTCCCATTCTCAATGGCAGGCTATTATGGGTGGAGACTGGTCAGAGGTAAAAGTCTCTCAGTCTTGTATACTGTGATGAACACTACTAAATGTGTGTGTTTTGTTATCTTACAGATGAGGAATGTTTTCATTGGTTCTGGATGGGTTCCTCACTCTGGACTCCTTTGGACTGTGTGTGAGGCTTTAGTTCACCTCAGGACTGTAATGAGGTGAATCATTAACTGTGTGTTTGTCATTCAATATATGAAATTAATCTTTTAAACAGTGGAGATCTGCACTTGTTACACATACATACACAGAGCTGTGTGTGCTATACTGCAAACTTTCGACTCAGTGGCGTCTTTACAGCGCCATTGAGACGCTCCAGAGCAATAGTCAGTGAATATAATCTCATCAAGTTCTCAAACACATTTATATTTCAATCTATATCCTCCTTTTGTCGTTCAATTCTTGTATTTTTCCACACACTCACCTGACCACCTATTTCTAGGCCTTGGCGAACGCTGCATTTGAAATCTCAATGATCAAACACTCTCAAAGAGAGAGAGAGATGAATGAGCAAGAGATAGAAAGGCAGAGAGAGATCTGACCTATGTTATATGATACAGTACCATAAGCTGTCATGGAGACCTGATGTCGTCAGCAGCCTATAATGTGAGTCTGTAATGAGAGTTTTTTTGCATTAGCTTAACCTGCACAATCACACACAATCACACACAGTCATACAATATCACATATGCGAAAGTAAAGGAACAATTAAAAAAATTGGTTGTGATTCATTAAAAGAATGATTACACTAACGATTAACCTACTATTACTTGCTGTTAGGTCACTTTCCTGTTTCTTTTCTGTGTTTTATCTCTTAGCTTTAAATGCACACACACAAACATGGTCCCACCAGAGCACATTCAAGTGTTTGTGTTCTTGTTTTTCTACCATTGTTGAAACCAAATGTCCCCAGAAAGATAGTAAAAGTCACACAGCAAGCGGTCCCCATGAGGGAAATTTATTAAACAAACTAAATGATGCTTTATTGAAAATGTAAAAATGTGAAAAGTTTTCTGTGGGGGTTAGGGGATAAAAATACACAGTTTGTACAGTAAAAAAGTCATTATGCCTATGGAAGGTGCCCACAAAGCATAGAAACTGTGTGTGTGTGTGCACAAAAACTCAGGTGGAGAAACACAGAAGCAGCAGGAGTGATGCTGTCAGACCCATGAAGGGCAGGACCACCCCAATGAACTAAACACGAATGCAAAATTATATAATCATAACCTGTGTTCTTTAAACCCAGCTCATATCTGAGAGGTATAACCTTGCATTAAGTTCAGATATAACCTTGCATTTAAGTTAAGATTGCTTCCTTTTATCTAACGGTGCAGTAATTAAAGATTCCAGCAATGTAAGTATTTCTGTACAACCTTGAGTTAAGAGGTTTGCTTAAGGGCACCGAAAACATGATGGGCATCTTGGTTACTTCTTCTCTGGTTGCCCCAGTCTGGCATTAAACCTGTGACCTCTGTTACCACACCAGCTGTGTTACCCCACACAAGCACTCTCACCAGCATAATCTAATAGGTTTTGCCCAACAAAATACATTTTTCCTCACTGTCGCCATGTGTTGTGTTCAATCTCTCACAACTAAACCAGACAGATAATTGTTTTAATTAAATCAGTCATTTAAAATGTTTCCCACACTCATAACTTTAAATTAAATACATACATCATTTTAACAAGTGCAACAATTTGTGGCTTCTAAATAACGTCAGACAACTCATTATATAGCTTTACTTAACACTAACAATCCATTAACAGTCATACAGTAGATTATGAAATACAATTATTTCATTAACATTAAGTAATGTTTATTTGTTATTTTCAGGAAGAACATTACGTGTAAGCTATACAGAGAGTGTAATCTCTTCTATTGAAGTGACTGTTTTAAATGGGATCAGATGTTTGTGATTTGTAAGAGTGATGTGGAAAAGGGCAGTCAAGTTTGGCTATAGCTCATAACGGAGGGGTTTACACATGGACTATGTGTCTACCCTTTATATCACTAATCTGTTACACAACCGGAATGCATATACAGTTTTGACACTGAAAGGCATTCAGCTGTAAATTTAATGTAAAGATAAACCAGTGTGAAAAACTGACGTTCGAGCACACATCCGATCAAATCACAGTGCATTCATTGTCATTATAAATCACTTTAGAACTCTAATGTTTAAGTATTAAAGAGCTTTTACAGTAATAGCTTTTATGGTACATCTAAATCATGATAATGAAGAACAGGTCTATTATTAAACTTTCATAATGTATTTGTATGATTTTAAGTTTATAAACCACAACTGGGGCTGAAGTGGGGAAGGAGGAGGGGGGCTATAGTCCACCAGTAATGCCGTTTATCTTTAACTAATTCCACAGAGCCAGTGTTGATGTTAAGTAATGACAATTAATACCCAGAGTGCCGGTCTCAGGTCAGAAAAATCAAATCAAAACGTTCCCAGCTTGATCCCGCTGCCTCTCTCTGTTATTCGCTTCAGCCAGCATTCCTAACGGACTGAGAGGAATTCAGGCATTCCGGCCAAAGTCTTCCACTCACACAAAGTGCTGCGGAATTCTGCTGTTGTTTCAAAATGCAGAGCTGAGCCCCCTCGCATTTAAAGTCTTTTCCTCTGTTTCTGGCTTAACCTCAGATAACGGATGCATCATTACAATGTGTGTGTGTGTTGCTTTACAGCAGTCCGTCTAGTCAGTATTGTTCCTGCCAGGGTGACCTTTGACAGGCAGCTCCGCCCGCTTTCACCCTACAGTTGTAGCTGGGGCATAGAGGCAGGCCTGTGTGTGTGGTGATGTAGGCGAGACTATCCCAAACCCCATCCGACTTGTTACCTGCCAACTAAGTGCACTACTCGCAATGTGACAAGTCATGGTGCATTAGCAAGCTGATAAATGTGTTCACGCAAACACACACACCTCAAGGTCTTCGCAAGCATTGCGGGAATATGCTATCAGTGTGGCGGAGACCTTGAAAACTGTTTATCAATCACTACTTGCTTAGGATGTGAGAAAGAGAGAGAGTTATGATAGAAGCAAAAAGAAGGCAGAAGAAAAAAGGACACTGTGGTTTCTGGCAAAAGCAGATTTCGCTATAGCGCACAAGGATGTGTGTGTGTGTGTTTTGGATACAGTGTATCTATGAGCGTGTTTGAGAATCAATAGCGTACAAGTCTGGTGATATTTATCATGCTATGAGGTCAGGCCTCAAAGTTAGCAAGAACAACCACTGACGCCACAACAAACAGTTTGAAAGAACACAACAATGTGACACTTTAAAAACATATGTTAACTATTAAACGGAAATGTTTAAGCAATTTAAGTCAGGTATTAAAAATATAAGATACAACACAGCCTGAATCTTCTAAAAGTGGTTTATTTGAAATCCAAACCTGGATTTCAACGCTAAAAAGAAACATTTAATTGTGGGTTTCTGTGATATTTCCTGAATCAGATGTTAGCAATAACTATAGCATAACATAAAAGACTAGCATAGAGCCCAACTGCATACTGCAAAAACATTTTGTGTGCAAAATCTTTTGTTTTGAATGAAAAAATGTTATTTGCTAGTACGATGTGGTAACAAAAAAATTCATTTGATCCAACTGATGTATGCTGTTAAATTCCAGTTTCAGAATTTATGCATTTTCAATGGGTTTAAAATTATTTTTATATTTACTGGTTACACATTAACACCACTCAATGGTTTACAACCTTAATTGTCTGTTATAAGCCACACAGCTATTTCCTGTCACAGATGTGTGCTGGCAAAAAGAACAACTGTCAAAATGAGGCGAAAATAGCAGGACACAAGATGTGAAACCAGGACAGAGATGATAGCAAATCAAGGATAAAATGAAAAGAGAAATTTATTTTCAGGAAATAGTTGCGTTTCATGTTCGTGCAGCAATTGCACAGATGTCTGACTCCGATTTCTACTTAATCTTTATTACAGTTATAAAGACATACACACACGCTGTTTTACTGAGGTTTGTGCAAAGATCGGGACTTCCCTCTGTTCCCTCATACACTGTAATTCAGACACTTTAAAGAGTTTGGGCTTTTCCCTGACACACACTGACTCACATACACATGCTGTAGCCACGTGTGAGGGTCTTGGTAATTGCAGCCTAACTCTATGTTAGGGCTTTTAATGATATTTAAGGAAAACCCATTAGCAGATGCCCCCCAATACCAACTGAATCAGACTGAACCATACTGAAACTTTTAACTTTTGATGTGTAACTTTCATTTATATATTTTGATATTTTTCAAAACACCCTATAAAATCAGCACCCTTTACTTTTCTGTACTGATGTATTTTTATGAAAACAGAAAGCTAGTGTAGGATACAGCAAAACGCTCATCCTTTTATTTGAAAGAATAGCCAAACACCAGAGCCATGAATTATAATTTGCTACTGTTTGGTACTGACACTTTTCAGTGGCAGGTCTTTACAGGGAGGGGCTTCTTCATTCTAGAAAGCATTTGATTGGACATATACACACATGAGCGCAAGATGAGTCATCAGTATTTATTATCAATTTTTCCAGAAAACGAAAGGCAGCAGATTTGAAATGCGTAGGTCTGTTAAAACTTAGTTGTCAACTTTTATAAGTATGTTAGCAAATACATACGCTCAAAGGTAGACATACTAAAAACCACAGAACTCTAAAATGTCTATTCAAATTTTCCAATCACACTCCAAATTCATGGGGTCTATATACCAATGAGAACACATTTGGTGTACTGAATAGTGTGCACGGTGCTGAGAACTACTTAGTCCCTCAAATAAAGAGGAATTCCTTTTAAATAAAGACATTGGTGGGGAGTGGGAGGTGAGTGGGATATTTGTATGCATGTGATAAATGACTAGCACTGTCTGACCTTTTACATCACTGTGACATCATATTTCATATCGTCATCTATTGAACTGCTAATTGTTCTATTACCGCACACACAAATATACAGTCATCCGGTCAGCTCATTATATACTCATTACAACAATGTGATAAACTCAATTCAGAGTTCAAGAGTTTCATACACAGCTGTCTGTCCTCCTCTCTTATAAAGCGGTTTGCCTCTTCCTTTCATCCTACCATCTGCAAATTTACCCTTTCTGCTCTTTTTTTAATGGTTCGGCGTGCCTTTTCTTTTTCTCTTTTTTTTGTTCCTTGAACTGCTTTTATATCTGCCAAACAACTGTGAGGTTGGTTGCCTGTTCAAAGGCAGCAAAAAACATTTTGTTTGAGCTGCTAAAAACTACACTGAGATTGAGTGACTGAGTGATGAAACTTCTCTTTCATTATTCATGTCATTTTTTACCCACTCTGAAACATCTCTCTTATCTCTCTCTGATCTACTTCCAAAGCCTTTGAAGTTATGGGTCATATCATTTATAAAAACCAAGCATCAGCACACATAACGTTTGAACACACTCTTAAATTTACACACATGTTGATATTAACCATCAAAAACTGCCCAGCAGATATATATCAGCCACTCTTAACACACACAGAACCACACACATACCTATCTAAACGACTACATACCTTGTATTAGACTTGTATTGTTTTGTATTAAGTTCATTATACTTACAACTGTATAGACCAACTCTACCCCAAAAAGAAAACTTAGATTTTAGGTATAAATCGTTTATTCAATCTGTGACATAATCAAATGTGCCCAAGGGAAGGTTTTGTCAGATTTAGTTCACTTCTGGGGACAGATTTGTACCCAAAGTAGAGTAAAGTAAACACACACACACACACACACACACAGATGGTGAGCGAGTTAAGTTAGTTAAAGTTTTCCTGTCTTACATCCACCTCTTTACTGATATAAATCCCTCTCTGTCTTTTAATCTCTGTTAAATTTTGAAACGCATTTCTTTTTTCTTCCGTTTGCCTACTGACACCAAACTTACTCCCTTCTTCTATTCTCCCTCTCTGCCTTTATTTCTATCTGTTTTTCATTGGTAAAACAGATGTTTGTCTGGCTGTTCCATTAGCAGGAGCTGCTGTGTGTGTGTATGTGAGGAAACTAAAATTACTAAGCATTTAATATTGAACATGTGGGGCAGCTATGAACTCTGGGTAATGAAATGAGTGCTGACAGATTCAGGCTGCAGGTGAGTGTAACTAAATATTAACAGATTAGCATAATTAAGTTTGATATCTGGTAGATTAAAATACAGCATCAGGGACTGACCTAAGAGAGGTTCTGATATTATACCATTTCAGCCAATTAATTTGTGTAATTTACACAAAGTTACACACATTCAAATTAATAAGTTAAAGCTGCAATCTGTGACTTCTGCCTCTCTATCACCACCTCTGTTTGAACCATGAAATTGTTCAAACAAGTTACTTTATGTACTTTACATAGATTGATATCAAACCTAATGGCTCAAATTATGAATCAATATTATAAGCTTACTGTTGCGAATCAGGGTAGGGTAAGGAGATCTTTTTTAATTTGTTCAATAACTGATTTTTGTTTATTTTTACCCAAAAAAAGTTACAAATTGCAGCTTTAAAAAGTAAACATTAACAATAAACAAATGTGACATTTTTGTGACAATTGTGACAGAAATTTAGGAGGATGAAGTACAATATGAATATGGACTGAAGGACACAAAATCATCATAAAAATATCATTAGAGTGGTTAATATGACCATATGATTATTTTGGAGGGGAGGGTTGTCAGTAAATAATGTCCTTCCAGTCAGTTTGTCATCTAAAGCTATCATATGACTTAAAGAGGTACTTCCAATTCTATTATAATTCAATAATGGAAGAAAGAAAGTCATATGGGTTTGGACCAACAGAATTTTCAGAACTTTTTTCTGGGTGAAAAAGCATTAAACTGCCTATTAAAGGATGATTCAGAACACATATCCAAATAGAAACTGAAGCATCAGGATATTGAATTTCCGTAAATGCCATGTGGCTAACGGATCTGCATTTCTTCAGGGAACTTCACACACAAACACACATTCTTCTCTCTCTCTCTCTCTCTCTCTCTCTCTCCCAAACTTCAACAGTGTGCCTGTGTGTGCATGACAATGTTAAATTGTTGGTTAAACTTGAAGAGAATGGTACACAACTTTTAAATAGTCTTGGTCTCTCCCCCCCTCTCTGTTATTTTCACTTTCTCCTCCATAACTGCTCATTGGGGAAGATCAGAGATTGGAAGAGCACTTACACAGTGACACACATTTTCTGTGGTAAACAGCAGCGGTTACGGCTAATGAGGTGTGCAAGGACCAAGTGGTCACACAGACAAAAACAAAGAGCTCCATGTGAACTGTCCTTGGCCACACACACTCGTGTTGTGTCTCCAGGATTTGACACAAAGGGACAGACTGAGTCACTAGAGGGAAAGAACCACCGAAAGAAAAGAGAAGAAAAGAAGTGTTGAGAGACTCTGGGGTTTAGATTGATAGATTGACCATTTAACCTGCTTTTGAACTGTGTGACTCTGTTTCAGATTTATTTGATTCACAATTAACTCTACACGGCTCTGGTACAATCTGAATCTTGTCTCAGATTCACAAGGCACACCCCCAGGCCTACCACAGTTCCTTCGCCAGCCAATGAGCGCTTTCTGAGGAAAATCGAATTACCTGATTGGCTAAAGTTCGCCAGGTTAAGGGTATCACAGTTTTATGTAAAGTTTGAGTAGCCTGTAGACTAAATATCAACAAGCAGATGTATGTATTCCCAATAGGGAAAATCTGATTACAGAAGTCAATAAAAGTTAAAATAGTAAAAAGAACTACATTCTTAACATCTGATACCATCACATCATACCATGGTACCTCTATAGAACTTGTTTGACAAGCAAACACACATCCTGCCATATACAAGAGAATTTTTGTTTCAGCATCACTCTCTGTTGCTGGTTCTCATTCTCTTCTGACATTACCTTGTGGCTGAGCGATGAACCACAGTAGACACACAATGTGCACACAATGTGCCAAATCAAGAGACACGCCATACACTCATACACACAGACCTCACCAGCACCACACACCTGTCAGCAACAGAAAGAAACAGAGAAACATTTATGGAAAATATCCTTCACATCATATGGCCCTGAACTGAGTCAATAGCCCATGTTAAATCTCTGAAACATTTTGTGTGTGTGTGTGTGTATGTGTATTTTTGCTCACGTAAAAAGAAGAGTGTGTGTGTGTGTGGGGGGGGGGGGCTTTACCCTGTGTGTGTGTTGCTCAACAGGAAGGAAATTAAAATGTGGCTTGTGATTAATTGTGAGTTCATAGCATGAAACACTACAGTGCACAGTGGGCACGGGATTGGTTTGAAGGTAGCCTGGCAGATGTCCCTGCAGAAGGAGGGAGAAGCAATGAAGAGAATAAAAGTGAGAGAGAACATTAATAGGTGGGGGTATATTGTGGTAAGTTGGGTATTGCTAGGCAGTTGCTAGGGTGGACATACATGTTTCCAGATTGCTGCTAGGTAGTTTTTAAGCAATTGCTAGGGCGTCACCAGGGCATTGGTAAAGTGTTTAACATGGTTGCTAGGCAGTTGCTAACTTGTTCTGTGTAGTTGCTAGGTGGCTGTTACAGTGTTCTGGGTCATTAGGGCCTTAATAAGCGGTTGCTAAATATACACGAAAATTTATGGAAACATTAGCAGGAAAAGTAATAGCTCATATATCAGCACAAACCTTTGCCCCTCTCTCTCTCTCTCTCTACACCTGGACAGGTGTGGGCTTGTTCGAAAGGACAAGCACTGAGAAAGGTGTTTACATGGTCTCACACCGAGATGCCTCACGTCTCACATCAAAACAATGTCATTTAGTGTCGAGTTATTTTCGGCAGATCACAGAAGCTTTGACTACAACCCTCTGTGAATATCTTCACAGACAGCAGAGAACATTACGGACAAACAACTAAACCTGCAATTAAGTGGTATTCTTACACGGTAAACACATTCTCAAACTTCTGATTTATTCATTCTTTCCCATCTCACCCCACAACTCTTCCTTTTTCTGTCACTGTTATTTTGCCCTTTCATTCCTGATCTATGACTCAAGAATATCAGTAAAACGAAAAAGAGAGCAGAGAAAAAGACAGAGAGAGGATGGAGAGGAGGAGGACATGGAGAGAAAACAGCCTGAGGGTGCCATGTTGTTTGGGCCTGCCTCCCAAACTCTGATAAATGCACACACACACACTTACACACACACACAGACACACAGTGGCCTAATGCAAAACTGACTTTCCTTCGAGAAGTCCCAAATTTTTCTAGGCCACTATATATTATTCTACAAAAGTTAACAGAAATCAAACATTAAAGATTTATTAATTGTGTTAATTTTGCCATGCCATGCAGTTGCAATTGTAAATTATAAGCATTACATAAGCTTAATTTCACAAAAATTGACCATTTTGTAAAGCAACAGTATTTTACCAGCCTAACCTGGTTAAAGAAAGAAAAGCTTGTTTCAACAAGGTTTTCAGCAAGACCTTCTTAGTCAACTACCATCACTAAATAAAACATACTGGTCACAGGTCGACCAGCTAGACCTGCACAAAAAACAGCACTAAGCAGAAACAAGCCTTTATTTTGTTATTTGAGGTATTTATTTTGGTCTTTTCAGCACTCAACAAACACAGAGACAAACTTTGAATTAATATTTGCCAGATTACCAAGTGACATAAATTTGCATCAAAATACTGTAGCTTGTACAGGAACATACAGTACACCCTCTCTTACTGGTACATACAGAGCACTTCACTGTAATTAATAATGACTACTGTATATTTTATAACTAATAAGTAATGCTTTCATTTAACACCCTCCTCTCCCCTTATGGAAAAGTGAGAAAGGACAGAGGAGGGAGAAATTAAAGGAGATAAACATGATGGTAGAAATCACACCATAATGGGGTGACAAAGAGGAGGAGAGAAAGAGGGAAAGAGATGGAGAAAGTTTGCCAAGGAAGATGAGGAAGAGGAATATAGAAAGAAAGAAAGAAAGAAAGAGAAAAAGCAGGGTGTATTTGATAGCATATGTTTACCGAGAAGTTGACTTAAATGTTTTTTAAATAAAACTGACATGTAATATCCCACAATGCAATGCAATGTACTTGACCTTCCATTTACAGTGTGACGCGCTGTACGAACTGTATGTAATATTAGCCACTATTCTGAACTAGCCTGGTGGTTACATTACCCAGCTCACTGCAGAAAAGAGGTGGCGTTAACATCAGCTGATCCAATAAGAGAAAGAGGTTTATACATTATAATGGGATAATCGGCTTGTTTCGGGCAGTTTTGGGTATTAGAGAATTTGGCTGAATTAAACGTCTGGTGGTTTAAGCCTTTGTTGGACAAATGTTGCAGTTTTCCCTGGCAGAGATTATCCTCTAAAATATTTTTGCATCACTGTATTATAGGTTAGACAGTCATGTTTGAAACTTGATTTTTACATATTCTAACAAATAAGGGGCAAAATTTTGCCAATACAATGCACAGTGCATTGCTATGCTAGTCACTGGGTTATTCGGAATGATCGTTAGCACAATATTAGGGTGTTGCTAGGGTGTAGTTTCTGTGTAGTTACCAGTCCCCTGGGTTTCTATAATACACTGGTCCCTAGCCACAAGGCTTTGGTGATTCTTTCATTGTTTTCCACCATGACCTGGTTAAAATCATAGCTCTATTTATTAGACCATTCCAGAATTAAACCTGGAGAAATGAACAGATCAGGGTCAATTGTAAAAGCTCTTCTTCCTTGTTTTCTTCTACTGTTTAGTATATATGGAATTTGCATTTGGCCTCTAAGCAACATCAGGAGCAACACACACACAGGAAATATTGTGTGCTTTGTGTGCAGATACACAACAGGTACTGTACATAATACAGACTAAGCAGCTAATAGCACACATCCTTTGAGTGTTCACACAACAGGTGTGATCCCCGGGCCAAGACCACCTCCACACCCACACACATACAAACAAATACACACACTTGAAACACCAATAAGTTACGTAAATTCATAAACACAACAGGCTCGGGCATACTGCGTTTGTCACTGGCCCTGTTCCTGAGTTCCTGAACAAGGAACAAGACCAAACACAGCCTGCCACACATTTAAACTTGCTGCATAGAAACCGACAAGAACACTGCACGTATTCAAATGATACTGTACATGCCAAGGGTGAATCACATGAGTTACCTGACAACTGTACTGTCAGAGTGAAAGTGAATTTGAAGGGTCTCTCTTTATTTAAGGTGACAGGGAGAGAGAGAGAAAGAGCAACTGTGATGTCATGCATGAGTATAAGTGGGTCAGTAAGAGTCTTCATTTTCCTTCAATCTGAGACAAAGTGGCCTCACAGATGTAATGAAAATATGGGATAAGGTGTGTGTGGGATTACTTAACCATATATTGGGGACAAATTTGTATCCAAATATCAGCAAAATCTGACAAATTTGAGCAAAATCTACTTTTGGGGATGTCCTCATTTGTAAAAACGCTATAAAAATATAGTAAATAAGGTTTGTTTTCAGAAAAATTTTACGTTTAGGGATAGTGTGGGTAAAGATTATATTATTTATAATTAGCTGTGTATAAAACAACAGAAGTCTATAGAATGCCCCTATTTAGACAGATAAGTAAATGTGTGAGTGTGTGTGTGTGTGTGTGTGTGAGCCAGCGTGGCACAAAACCCCTGCAGGTAGACGTGTGCAGGCCGTGTCTGAGGCCCAGAGGATGTGCAATACCTCTCTGAAATCTGAGTGTGTGTGTACTCTACAGAAGACGTACCAAAAACAATTCTAATGTAAATTTAACTTGGGCTTGTTATTTTAATATTTTGCAGGTCTTGGAGTCATAGAAAAACCAAACTGTTCATGCCTAGTATTTTTTTTCTTCCTCATCAGCTTGGGGTTAGACACACCCTAATGACCAACCAATGGCCTAAGAAACACGTTTTGACCTGCACACTGTTTGCATATGACAGCACATGTTACACAAAAAACATTTTTAAGGCAATTGGAGGCATGTACATCATTAAAATAATCAACTATAAACAACTTCCTTCTATATCAATACACAATATTGTACAACATATGCCAATGAGATAATGCCTACTGATACAGGGTGTAGTGTGTCTGCGTTTGCATAACCCTGGTCTTTTTTACGACAGGTTTTATCATGTACCCTTAGGAAGACTGGGGGTGATCGATGAATGAGCAGACAGATAGAGGGATGGAGAAAGAGGTAAAAGAGCAGCTGATTGTGACAACAATGATTTTTGAGAAGAACGCAGCACCTGTAGAAACCTTCTAGCATTTTCCTTTATTATATGTGCTACTTTATATTTTACTCTCCTTGAATGTACTTGTTTATGAATTTGTGCTGTTGAAGACATCTTGATTTAAAGGGACAGTTCACCCAAAAAAGTCTGTTAGCAAACAAGAGTGGCACCCATTGATTTCCATTGTATAGACACAACACTACAGAGACATTTTTCAAAATATCTTCTTTTGTGTTCCACAGTAGAAAAACGTCATAACAGTTTGGAATGACATGAGGACGAGTAAATGAAGGAAATTTTTTTTTGGGGGGGGAGGGGTGAACTGTCCCTTTAATCTAAAATCAGATTCATAAATCTGTGCTTCTGATTAAGCTATCTGGTATGCTCTGATCAGAGATGAATCAAAATAATAAACACAAAGACCAATGTATAAATGAGTTAACGATAAACCTTTAACTCTCCTCTTAAAAATGATAAGCAAATATATGGGCCAAACTCTGAAAAAAGCATGCAGACTGAGTGACTCAGCACTGAACTTAAACTGCAGCTGCAATTGTTACTCTGTGCAAACAGTGTCTTGATAAAGAGTGTAAATAATCATTGTAGGTTTAAGCCATGGGGCACACACACACCAGTTCCTCAGTCTTTTCATGCACTATTTTAACATTGTCTCCCTTTTTGAGTCTGTGTTAAAATACTTGTGAACATTTGCTGCAATACCTTATCGTGTACATACAAGATCTTGAGCTAGGAATTCAACATGCGGTCTTTCTCTGTGGCAGTGAAAGCCGATCCTCTCAGTAACACTGTGAATCAGATAACTGTGTTTTGTTACACTGAGTGAGAGAAAAAGAGAGAGATTAGTGAAAAGTATTGAAAAAGTATTCACTGGTTTTTATTCTTCTCGTTTGGAAAAAACTCAATGAAACTTTACAAAAAGCAATAAATACAGAGTCTTACGGTTTAGGTTTTTTCACACACATGTATATTCAGGTTGATACTAATACAACCAAGAGTGTGAAAAGTAGCTTTGACCAGCAGACTATTAGAACCAATCTGATGGGATAATGGCCAGAAAATGGGCCCTGTGGGTAAATTCAATACTTCAAGCATAACTGAGTGGTTTGGATGGAGTAAGATCATGAATGTTGGTTCTCTGGATTATACAGCACAGCTCAGACTGAGATTCTACAGTAGAAAAGCAGAGAAAATATTCTGACAGAGTGGGACATAGAGCCCAGAAGATACCAATAATGTCAAACCATATGTACTTTAATCATAGTTAATCATATCTTTCATTTTGATTTCAGTATGCAGACCTTGATTCATTCCACAAGCCAAAATAGACACAAAGACAGATGGTGCATAGCAAATTACCAAATGTGCCTCTGTTCACACATACAGTATGCACATACCAACAACAACCTGTATCCACACACACCCACATAAATACCAACTATGACAAACTGTATGTGAAGCAAAGTGTGTGTGTGTGTGTACTTAAAAGGTTTTGGATGAACTATGGCCTACTGTATGTTGCGAGACAGCAGAAAAATCTCACCTTTTGCAAAACACACTCAATGTAAAAAATATCAACTACTTTTTGAAATGTTTACAAGATTTACAACACACTCTCTCTCACAGGAAACTTTCAATCTTCACCTTTATTTTGAATCATTTAATTGTCATTTATCAATCTGTCAGTTTCTCTTACATTCCTTTCTGTATCTGTCTGTATTCAAAACGAATAAATCACACACACACTCTCAGTGCCTGAAGCGATTGTCAGTGACATACCAAAATCCCACCCATCCCACCACCTGCTATTCAATCATCTCTCACTTTATCATGGGCTGTAAGTAACTATGGCGATTGGCCAGGTTGGCAGGTGAACGCTGAGGTCATTGAGGTGGGCGGGGTGACATCACCGTACCAAATACACTTACACATTAACATCTCAACAGAGATCACCTTCGCCCTCACAGCGGCACACGTGGCTAAAATGCAAGAAGGGCCGATCTTCTACTACTGAATACAAAACACACACACTTCCATAATCTGACACAGATTCATACAATTGAAAATCACTAAACTACAGATCCACAGTGCTGTTGGGTGTACTGTACATGTTTGCAAATATAAAAAGTTTGAAAAATATTCAATATTGCTTATCTTTATAACTTAAAAAATGTAGTGTTATAACCTAAGACTCATAAACCTGAGTGGGGACAAAATCTGAAAGGTCAATAAACCTAAACTTAACACACTACTTTCTGAAATGCTTGATTTTGATTGGTCAACGGCGCTATTTCAAAGCCTCTCATTACTTTCCGCGGTTTCTTTCATCTCGCATAATAAAATAATTTCCAGTATTTTATGTCCATTTATTTACTTCTTTAGTAAGTAGCTGTGCAGTAAACATGATATGCAGTCACCTACCAATACCGTAAAATAAATCTCTCTAGATTGACACAAGACCCTTTGAGTTCATACCAGTGACCCTGTCAGGGTTTTTATGAGATATTGACCAGATGACTATATACTATTCCTTGTATATCAGCGAAACCAGTATAAACATAAAAACTGTTTTTGTCAGTCAGAACACTGGCACAATCACGGTAACCACAGGCATAATCAAGTATATCTTTGTTTACAGGCAAACACACAGCCAGACACACACACTTAGAGATGGAGATGGGCAGACGAAAGAATAAAAAAACCCCATATCGAATTGGCAGAATGTGGCAACCGTGAGAAAGAAGAGAAAGAAAATAAAAGTGGATTGAAGCACATGGGACAAGATTCACAAGGTGGATCAGCATACAGACACACACACACACACACACACACACACAGCGGGAAAAACATGGTTTACTTTTCATAGAGTATTTTTGTCCTTCAGTAAAATATCTAAGCATATTTTACTTCTTAAGTAAGTTGATCCCAGTTTAGGGATTTTTACATGATTATACAGAAAAAAAACAGCAACAAAAAAGTGCTGTATAAAACAATTCACCCAACCCTATTGTCTGGACTTCCCAAAACATTCTTTCCCTCTTATTTCTCTGTTCTTCACCTTCATGTTCCCCGATTTCAGTCAATCCCTTGATAATTCAGCAAGGACACACATGTGCACCTGTTTCAACTGAATCCATTCAAAAAAGCAAGACAGCCAAACACACATAATCCCCGACTTCACTTACACACACAGTAACACCCAGCTCTGTGTGACGTGCTGAATGTCTGCCCTTTAACAGAGACTGAGAGAGATTTAGAGAGGGGGAGGCAGTCAAAAGTCATCTGTCTGTCTTCCTTTTTAGCTGTATTGTTTGTAGTGTGTCACCTGGTGGAAAACAGAAAGGATAAAGGGCCCGTGGAGGAGAAGAAAGGCCGAATGAAATCAAAGGATGAAAAGGGATGGAGGGACCGCGAGAGGTGGAACGCACACAAAATGAGCAAAATAAAGCAGGGGATGTTGTCCGAGCTGAAAGGCCTTTTTAAAGCTACCCTCCCCTCTAAAGCGCTCTTCAGGCCTGTGTGAATGTTCTGCCTTTCTGTTCTCAAGCTCGGGAGACAAAGAGGGAGACAGAGAGCTGCAAACAGACGAGCGAAATCAAGGTTGAATTAGGACAATGAGCGAGAAAGTTTGTACATTCTGGAAATTCTGCTTTCAGTTAAATTGAACATACAACACGACAATACATACAATACATAAATACACAGGATGAATTATAATTATTTATTTGTTTATGTCATTTATTCATTTATCATTTATTTATGTAGGCCAGTGAAATTTATTTACCCAACATTTGATGCCTCATGGAATGGTGCCACTGTAAAGGTTAGGTGTCATTTTTTCCATGTTAAAGTTGCAATCCATAAGCTCTGTTTGAAGCATAAAATTGCAGGCTACTTAACATACTTTAACTTTTGGTTAAAGTGAGGCCAATGATGAGGCCAAACTGGCATTCCCCAGAAACTTGGACCCAACAGCTCAAATTAAACAGTTAATCATTATTATTAATCTTACCGTTGGGAATTGGGTTAACCAATCTATTAACACATTGTGTTAACTAAACACTGATCTATTATGTACTTGCTTAATAACTATTTTGTGTTCATTCTAAACCCAAAAGGTTGTGGACGGCAACTTTAAAATGCTTTAATATTAAAGTTTAGGAAATTTTATATGGGTTCATGTTAAATTCCACTTTGGTAACAAGCTAGTAAGTTATTTCTACAAGTTATATATCTATAAGTTCTATAAGTTAGTTCTAAATATAAGAGCGTTCTATATGTTTGTTCTTTATGTAAGAGAGTTATTAATCAACATTGAGTGTGAATGTTTACTTTTGTATCTGGAGTCTCAGTTTCTTAAATCTGCACTGCAGTATTAAATGAAGCCTGTAACCGATTCTCAGTGCATGTGTGTGGTTTTCCTCTCTAACATCATGCTGAGCACATTACAGTACTTACAACAGCTCTTTATGCTCCTTTGAGACCTACAGAGATGGACACAGAGAGAGAGAGATTATGTCCTCCACTGCCCACAGTGCTGGTCAGTGTGTCTGAATTCCCCACAGAAGCTCATATCTCACACAGTATGACCTCACACATCCTACACACACACACACACACACTTAAACAAGTGAGCTAACGCTAAAGAATGGGAGACAGTAAGTACAGGGACAAAACATTCTACCCACAGTATTGCACATGCCACAATACAGCACAGTCTTTCATTTCCTCCCCCGATCTCTTTTTTCTTTATTTGAAAAGTTTTCTGCTGGGTCTGGAGACACAGACACACAATAGCACTTGGTTCTCACAGGAAAGAGGTTAAAAAGTGACCACAGCCTCACACCACACGTCGATTCCCCGCGCCGCGTTGAGGCGGTGATGTACTGCCACCTATTGGACGAATAACACATCACAGGTGACAGCGGTCTTGAATGAACTTACAGTTTCTTGAATGAATTTACTTAATCAACTCATTGTGATTTATGGGCACCCCGCAGAATAAAAATTTGTTCAGTATTTTTGTCTTGTTTCCATTCAATCTTTCATTAGGTTATATAAAATCCCCTTTATGTATAAATTCTGGATATATATACAGTAATTCAACTTTGCTTCCTCAGTCATTGTGGTATTATTGAATTATTTGTTATAATAATGACTGGTTTTCAGTTTTGGATTATTGTAAAATCAATGGAACGTTCATACAGTATATTTAATTCATACATTCATACAACTAAACATGCACCAAAAGCAGCTGTAGTTTTACAGTAATGTAAATTGAGTAATATTAACCACAGCAGCAACAAAAACACCCCCATCACACAGTAACACTGCTGTATGCTACAATAATAATTGGAGTTGCTGGCAGCACAACAAAAACACAATGTCCTCATAAGACAACAAAGGAAAAAAAGATTACTACTTGAAGACATGCCTTTAAAGATTATGAATATTATGATGTCAAAATCAGGGGTACCCTCTGTCATACCTCTGCTGTTAAAACAATCTCTCTTCATCTCAAAGGTCATGCATTAACATTATCTGTGAGACATTACGACTACCAGATCCTGTTGCATTATCCTTTAAAGAAAGGTCCCTGTTTGACAACTGCCAGGCCCTAGTCATTTCACCTATAGACTAAAGCATCTACAAGATCTAGACTGCTAGACTGCAGCATCTACTACCGTACAAGTCCCATTGAAAGCGTCCAAAATGGTGCTAACAGTCGTTTTAAACTCCCAGATCTCCAAAACCTTTTTTAATGTAAATCAATTCCATCTGATTGACTAAACTAGCTTTACACATTATCTTACGAATAACTCAATGAGTGCTGTGCGATTTCTCACACAGAACATTGACGCCCAATATTAACTTCACTGTGTGTTATTACTGCATTTGATGACTTTTAGCCTTCTTTCCCTGCAAATGTTAGAATCCACGTAATTACACGAGAGAAGTAGTACGAGTCAAACGCTGTGAAAACGAAGGGCCTGGATAATGTAGTCTGTTTATTACAGAAAATATCGTGAAATGAAAATGACAGTTTAAGTGGAAGCTTCTCTAGAGAGTGAAGCGTTTTATGTTTTGAATGTTTTTAGTTGATGTTGACCGTGACATTCAATAGCGTGAGCATTCGTTATATCTTTGTTTACAAAAACCACAACTTTCCAGTTATCTTTAGACAAACTAAAACGTTTAAATAAGTGAAGCTTTGAATGTTGGTTTGCAGCTTAATTGCATTTACTTGTATGGTTACTCACCCCAGAGCTGCTGTTGAGCTGTGCATCTGCTATGTGACGTTTCCTGTTTTAAATCATTCTAACACTAGGTAGCGCATTTGAGTTATCCTAAGGGTATTTGGATACAACATAATCATAATCCAAGTATCAGAATGTACAATTATTAAATGTACAGTCTTTATTTTGTTCATCTGTCTTACCAAAATCTTTATGAAATAGATTTTACAACCATCAATCAACAAAACAATTATTACTCCAACGATCACATCAAAATCTTCATTTTTAAATGAACATAATCTGGAGAACAGAATTCTCACATCCATCTCTCTCTCTCTCTCTCTCTCTCACACACACACACACACACACACACACTGTTCTGCAGTGTGATTAAAACTCATCACACAAATAATTTAGGATATTTTGGATAGGTAAGGATATATTAAATAATTTAGGATATATGTATGACAAAATACATCTAAATGCTAAACATTTCTTGTTTATCATACAATATTAGATTACAATATGGAATAGAGCATTACCAAATAAAATAAATCAACACAGGAAACATACAACAGATCGTTAAATTGCACATAAGATTCAGCAACTATTTTTATCTGTTTTTAATCAACTGTTTTTTCATTAGCAATATTCCAGAGCACTGTTTTCAGAAATAACCAGATGTGTCTTAATATTGACAGTGTGGCGTGTCAGGATCAGATGAAGACAGATGATGTGACAATTCAACCACACTGCACGCACAAACATAGTTCTCCTCACACAAACCAACTACATGTGTTTAACAAAAAAATGAGGATGAAGAGACAGAGTGTGTATGCAAGCGATTGAAAAAGGAAGACAAAAAATTCTCTGTCTTGTGCGTGTGTTTGTAAGAGTGATATAACAAGCAGATGCAAGGTCAAAGAGCGTCTCTGTGTCGTAAGAGATGTACATACTGATGATCTCACAGTCTGTTACTCTGACAACAAGGCCAGATTAAGACCAATTGTATGTACACAAAAACACAATTAGGGCCAACAGACAAACTATAGCTAAATTTTAAAAACAAATGTCTTGCTCACCCTCAAAACATGTACACAAACACACACACACACAGTTTAGTGCAATAACATAACAGTGCTAATATAACTCACAGTATAGTTTAGAGTTCATGGTCTCTTTAAAAATGTTTGTGGATGTCCTATATAATAAAGGTTCAGACAGCTTGGATGCTCGATTTCAATGCTCGATGACAATACCAATAATTGTTCAGTAAACATTTTCTGAAAATCCGGTTTGGTATTAATCAAGTCATGGGATCATCATCAACTGCTCTTTCAATTGCCTTTTCTTCTGCTTTTTCCTGCAGTTGGCTTTACTAAACAGGAAGTGTACAATCAAGATAGGAAGAGAATATGAAGTGTTTTTATTCTATGAGAACCCAATAGATAGCACCCACAGACAGTCGTTAGCCTTTACATACTACTATCCCATGATCCTCTTCGTTATTGACAGTCTGTCTAGAACAGTAACATGCAGTCAAGAATCTGCAAATCAGTGCTGGAGCACTTCCTAAGGAGGTAGATACACTTCACCACATAGTGTTCACTTTGACACCACAGTTTTAGTGTGAACTATCACTGTTGTATGTCCGGAGGTAGTGGAGGGGGCTTATTGTCATACTGTGGGGGTGGTGTGAGGGGTTCGATGGTGAAAACGGAGCTCTGCGGGGCATCGCTTAAACTTTTCCTTCTTATGTTCTCAGATTTGTTACGTCTGACATTTAGGGGAATCAGCTTGCGACCGGGACGGCTGGTTTTGCGGCCTCCCGCATCTGTGATGGGCTCGGTTTGTGATGGGTGTCTACCTGCCGGGCCGAAGCCGTCCTCCGCACGCTGTTGATTTTCCATTAGCTCCTCATAAGCCGGCAGCTGGGTGGCGCTGTTGTGCCGCACGGAGGATTGACTGATGGGGTACTGACCAATCCCAATCGCTTCCTCGTAAGTGGGGACCATGTAACTCTGAGCTAACTGCTCCAGCCTACACACACAGACGCATAAACAAAGCATATTTACTACATACATACAAGCCTAAAGTCAGTAAACATTACATAATTTCTGCATACGCACGAGTTGGTTGTGTATATAAGCATGTACTCACGTTGCCCCCTCCTCCTGGGTGTTTGCGGGCGTGTTGCTGGCTTGCTGCCCCCTGGCTGCACGCTGTTTGTTCCGTACACTCAAGCAGAACGACAGCAGCAGCAGAGCCACTCCTCCAGCTGCCAGCACGAAAGCCACATATGAGGTGTCCCGAACTTGACTGTTCTCCATTCCAGGTCTGGAGCTGTTACTTATCGCCCCAGATGGCATCACGCTCCACACAATCATGACAATCCCCAAAGCAATGAGGCCCACGCCCAGAACAGCAGTAGCATACTGAGCCCCAGAGTTTGTGCCGCTGGTTCTGCTGGGGCTGGGTGGAGTCTGATCACTGTAGGACATACTTCCAAACCTCACCACGTGCCGTGGCTTGAGTCTCCTGCTGACACGCTCTCAAATTATGTGGCTGTCAACACTTCTGTCTATCTTAATTTAATCTCATTTTTTCTCTCCTTGTTTTGAAGCACTGACTGGCCTTTTTTAGTCTGTGAACAGAAAAATCAAATGAAACACAATTAGAAAAAACATCAAAAAAGAGTGCTTGAACAAATCAGAACCACTACCTAAATGGAGTCACGATAACTTTGTAACCACAAATCTGTCAATGAACGCCTAACCGCGTTTCCTATATGGCTCGTCTGCTGTTCCAAACACCTGTGTAAAAATAATTCATTAATCACCAGGTACTGTAGAGGTAGTACGGTTTATCAAAGCATATTTACTGCAAACACACACCTCAGTATGGATGTTGGACTTGCCCAACTTGAGGTTGGGTGGGTGTACCTCCAGCTGAGTTTTAGTTACAGATGTATAGAAATGACGGAGTTTAATTCAACAGCGAAGTGAGAGAGCTTAACGCTGTCCTATACAGACAGACTCTGGTAAAATGTCACCATTAAAAAAAATTTAAATTCTTTACTGACAATGTGTTATCGTTCAATAAAACTCAAAACACACACACACACCTTACCCTGCTGTATCATGCCTACCAAGCTCCTCTCACTGGCTGCACCTGTACAGGCAGGTCTGGGATAAGTGTCATTCCCGCACCCTGAATCATATCTTAGTTAGAAATAAACATGTCCAACTCTGAGATCAGTGTGAAAGCTCTAAAAGTGTTTTTAGAACCAGATACCTTGTTATAGCATCTATTTCCTTTTCAAAAGTGACTCATAAGCCAAACTGTGTTGTTGGAAAATGTGTGCACTTACTCATGAGCTGTGTGTGCCCTTGTCGTGCAGGGTCAATAAAGTCACCATAGACAGACATTGACATTTAGCTAGGCAAAATTATTTTTTTTTGCCTCCAGGGCTGGTATTTTGGACTTACTTTTGATTTTACTTGTTTAATTTTAAAAGAGGTCTGGTGTGCGTGACTGAAACACACAAAACACAGTATTTATTGAGCACGTCCAAGCATGCAGACAGACCAAATGATATAAAGACTTTCTAGGGAATGGCAGGAAATTCCATCTTTTTTAGCCACTGCAACCAGATTAGATAAGACTGGTCGCGCTAGAATAAACCAGCGCATGCAGACACTGAAGAGTACACCTGAAATACCGAAGTATTTCAGGTGTAAACCGTATCACGAAGGGAAATACACGTACACACAAACACCAATGAACCAACGACTTAAACTGTATAAATTATGGCCATCTGCTATCTGAACATTTAATTAAAAACTTAATTAAATATATGTCGAGATATGATCTCCATCAGCTACTCATGCACGACCTATAAGAGGTTTGTAATCTCCGGTACGTGTGTAGTAATGGTTCAGAAATAAAAAAGAACTGCATACAGGAATAAATGTAATATTATTAGCTAAGACACCATCGCTCTTTTTAAACAACTTGGCGACCCGTTACAAACCAAGAAGCAGAAAGTTCATATAAATAACCATCTACAGACTAAACACATTTTCGGTAATAAATTGAGGACTTGGGCCAAAAACGCCCATTACATCTCAGTCAGAAACATCAGAAAGATCAATTCAAAATAAAGTCACGTTGCGCACGTAAGAACTGTGCAAGATCATGCAAACAGTAACAGAAGTTAGTCGTGCGAAACGTAGCGCGCCTTACCATGAAAACTTTCCCCATGTGAAACGAAGACTCGATCTGTTTAAATGACGGACGAAAGAAATCGCTTTTAATCCAAATAAAGCACTCATACACCGGAGCATTTGATACATTCCTTAATGGACAGACCTTAAATTCCTGCAAGTGGTTTGGCGTTGAGTTCGTCACAGGGGCGAACATCTTCCTGTCTCTGTTCTGTCCAGAATTAACCCATTCGATCTCTTAACTGCCCCGCCCATGTGCTCTGAGGAGCAAAACCTTTTTGCTGTCCCCTGAGATTTCCAAAGACATTCACATAATAGGGATACAAGTTAAAACTTTATTTTAGCATTAAAAACATAAACAACCCACTGTATAGTGTCATAACTGTTTAATCAGCCACCAGGAACATTCATGAAACTCAATCAGACAAGACAAACCTAATTACTTATTTACATTTTCTTTCTTTCTGTATCAGAATTATATAATTGGGTTTTGGGAAGACCTAGATGTATTGTCATGGTAACATGTAAAAATGTATGTCCCAGTAGGACTGCCATAGATATATCACACCATTGTCAAAAACATGCATGTTAAATAAACCACATAAATGTCACTCTTGATCCACTCAAATACATCAATTTCTGGAGCGGAACTAATGCTCAACAATATTTAACTACTTTATGGGAAGTTGGAAATCTGGCAGTGTTAATGACACCGCACAAAGGTCTACAGTATAGGCAAGGTGTTTCCTTGTCACTGTGGTTAAGTAAAGGAATGTCATGCAACTTTTAATATTACCCAGATATTACCCATTTAATATTACACATTCTTCTCAGAATTATAAAGTACTTTATTAATCCTTCATGGGAAATAGTGGAATTGCAGATGGGGTAACGGATCGTTCTAGAAAAAGTCTGGAAAGACTTAACAAGAACTTGACAGCAACACAACAACAAACAACAAAAGAACAAAACCAATGTCTGAGCACTGTTTGTGTTTTTGTGTTGGTGTAAAGAATAACAGGAGGGAAGAATATAATTTAAGATCATTTTAAAAGCGAGGAACATGATGAGTTCCACATATTTTTGCTTCCACCTAAAGTACTCTCATATTGTATGCACTTGTATGCACTTGCATTTGTCACAAACTGAATGTGAACGCACATTGATCACATCTTTGATCCTTGCTAATTGTAATGGTTAGCATAACTGCTACAACCTAATAATGTGCATGACCGGGGTTTGGTAACATACTAATTGTGATTTGCAAAAGTAGCAGGGTTAAACCAGGAGCATAGGCAGGTTTAGCTATGGAGATGAATAGGTCTATAACCAGAGAAATTTTCCATTATACAAAATTGTGTGCTGTGATTTGGTGGGTGTCAGTGCCAACTGTAGTTATTGACCTGCTTTGATGATGACTGTATAACATAACATTATACTTTTTATGTACATATTTTTGTGGTGCTAAACCTACAGTTCTTTCACGGGTAACTTGCGTTGCAGTTACCACAATTTTTTTATGATTTCATCAAACATCAAAACATGTAAATCAATGAACGATGTGTATGTACTTTTTCGAATGAATTCTGTGAAATGACCATTGTCTTCCTTTGAGAGCCATCAGTCCACAGTAACTACATAAGGACAACAAAAGGCCTACAACACAATGCCAAGACCTTCACTGTCAAACAAGTACTGTACAAATGTCTGTTCTTGAAAAGGTGAACTTTCATTAACATTTCATCAAGATTCACTCTTTTACGATCCCAGAATTTGGAACAATTCTTCAGAAGTTTTCTTGACAAGAGAAGAACTCAGACATTAGTGAGCTCAGCAGCAGAAAAATGGCGAACGGGGCAATGCTCTTTTTGCAGCGAAACCTCCTGAAGTCCATTTCTTGGAAATGAGCCAGAGCGGTTCTGGTGACTGATCTTCCGTCCCGTGAGATTCTTTGGGCTGAGACCCAGTTGCTGCTGTAAGAAGAAATAAATCCACATGACCATCGTTGGTTCTGCAAACTTTTTGAATTTGACTTTGAAGAACTGTTTAAACAATACCATAAATTTGCTAGTTACATCACATGTAGAAACTCCTTTTTGCACTGTAATATTTCACTGTATTACATCCAGACATTTTACTGTAATAAGTTCCTTTGTAGTTTCCATTTTTCTCAATGGTGAGATCACTCTAATACAGTAACTGTTTTACACACTGTAAATTCATTTTGAAAATTTAAATAGGCCTAAATTATGGCAGTTCAATAATTTATATATAATAATATAATAATAATTTATTTTCCGTTTTTACTTATTTACTTAAATAAGGCTGCAGGTTTTGTGAGATTCAACCTTAAAGGTGACATTTTTTAAGGGCGTTACCTTCACCCTCCTTAAAGACTGTTGATCGTCAAGGCAACTGGGTGATGAGCTGCTTAGAGAACTTTGTCTGTGCAGTGTGGGCGGAGTTCCCAAGGGTTCAACTTCCTGATCAAGTTCAGCCCTGAACAAACGCAGTACAAACATCTATTGACATATATGCTCCACTGTCTTTTTATCTTGTATATGTCTTGTATTCAAAGAGACATAAAGAGACACACACTATAGTGCAGTCCAATAAATACAGTCTCTCGCTCTCTCTCCCTTTCAGTCTCCTATTATGTCTTACCTAGTTGCACTGACAAGTGCCTCCATCTCTTCATTCAGGTGATGGCGGATCATGTGCTTGTTGCTTGGAATACATAAAGCTGTTGCCATGGTATCAGAGTTAAAGGAGGGGTCTAACACCATGACAGCACCATGAACCCCACTATTCTGAAGATTGTCAGCATACTCCTGCATGAACACAAAAACACACTTTCCCGTCTGCATTTGTCCACTTACTGACACTTACACTTTCTCTCTTATCACTGTTTCTCTCTTTCTCTTGTACCTTTAGATCAATCTCCTTGATCCATTTGATAATGCGATGACAGGTCCACACCACTGGATCTGTATTCTGATTCTCACACTCTGCGCGCCTGGACTGCAGAACCTGCAACAATATATTTCATTATTTCTCTTTTGGCAACAGTTTAATTAACTTTTCCTAGACAGCCTTATGGCTGTCTTGATCAAGGACAAACACAGCAAACAAAAACGTTATTTTGAAAGTTCTAGGAATGTTTTAAATGTCCAGTTTTTAGTCATGGTATGATTGTTATTGCTTGGTTATACGAATGTTATTCAAAGATCTTTCATTCTGTAACTTTGTAAACCATTTCGCTATCTACTTAAGAATAACATTTTAATATGTAATGTATGATGCTAAAACAAAATTGCAAACACTTTTTAAATACCTTTAGAGAACTTTTAGAGAATGTTAGCCAATGTTCTGAGAATGTTCCGTTATCTGGGAAATGGTGATCAATTCATCAAAGTTTGTCTGGTTTTATAATTTAAAATCTAACACTCTCCTTGGCGGTAAACATTTGGCTTGAAAAGTGCGTTTTGGCTATTATATTTCTTTAAAATAAATGCTGCTTGGTTTAATATTTTATTATACATCGCAAACACATTTCTACATTTTCAAGTGTATACTTAAGTGTAATATTTTTGGGGGGGCACTATATCGACCCCTTTGTCTTTCTTTTGCATTTGTGCAATTTAAATGTGATATGTTGTCTGTGGAAATACCCAACATCCTGTTCCAGGAAATGCAGTGAGCTTTTTTTATATATGTGTGCATGTTATTACCTCTTTGTCAAAGCTGAGAGTGTGTAGCAGTTGTATTCCCAGCAGAAGACTGCTCTGATGGGCTTTTTTAGACACATGCATATGTTTATCTAAGTCGCTGCATGTGAGTGTACTCAGAAGACGTCCATCCACCAGGTGAGTGAGAAAGAACTGGGAGTACTGAGGGAGACCAACATCTGTCAGCCATGCCTGTGCCACCCAATGATGATCCATGTCAGCTGCTTTTGAAAGGCTAAAACACACACAAACATGTCGAGTTTTCATGCTTTTTGGGGGCATTCCATGACGTAATAATTTTTATGCTGTACAAACTGTATTTTCTTTTCCCCTACATAAACCCTACCCCTAAACCTAACTATCACAGAAAACTTTGTTATTGTAGCTCTTTAAGAAAGATTATTGTTTGATTTATAAGCCCGTTTCCTCCTGGATCAAAAAATGTTCCCACAAGGTCAAAATTTACAAATATTACTGTACTTGTGAGGACATTTGGTCTCTATAACATAATGAATACCAGGACTGCACACATAAACACACAAACACACACAAATATCAGACAAATGCGTGTCTGCTTGAAGGTTAAAAGGGTCAATCTGGTATATGTTGTTATTCTTATAACCTTTTTAAGGGTTTTAAAACATGAATATGCCTGTGTTGAAATTCAAGTGTTTTTATAAATGGGCATAGCAGACATAGCAGAAGTATGTTCTGGTCAAGTACAGGCACTCAAGCTCACAAACTTTATTAATTATAGCTTGATTATTTACACAATGGCAAGAAAATTAACAGGATGTCTAACAGGATGTGAATAAAAGGTTAGCTGTTGCTCTATGAGGGATTGAAACTAAGCTTACATGAGGGTGTTAACTCGATCTTACTTGGGATATTTAAAAATGAGTTTTTGTAACTATTCCTGGAAAATTTGATGTTTAAAAAATGTTGTGTTTATTATTGTCCAATATATGAAGACATATTAAGTGGTTTCAGAATATCCTGGAATGTGCTTCCAATGTATGTGTGTCTCACCCATGTCCTGATTCCGCATTTCTGTAGTCCTCAATAGCCAGACGCAGTTTCCTGCGATGCATTGAATTGCTTATGCCCAAAACAAACTCCAGGTCCTCGTCAGTAAGAACTAACAAAACCTAAATAAACACACATGACGATCATTGTTTGCTTCTAACATTTAGCAGTACACTGTTTAAATACCAAAAAGTAAACTATTAAAAATAAACATTCCTAAAAGATTCTTTGTTGGGCTGTATGGTTCCATAAAGAACTTTAAACAAATATTCTTTGTAGTGAAAATGGCCTATTAGAATATTAAAAGGTAAGAAAGTAAGAGTTCAAGAACCTTTTACTTAAAAGTTCATTGGAGAAAAAAACGTACGTTATTTTTAAGAGTGTTTCAGAGTTGGTCCTATCAACTGTTTGAGCTGTCTGTGTAATGGCAAAACTCTATAGAGAGATTTATACCAAGAGGACAAGATAGATAGAAAGATTATTTGCATCCATTGGTTGCATAAGGTGTCTTTGTTGTGTATATACAAGGTGACATCTACCTTGCCGCTCTTAACGTTATCTGCGCAGGCCCGGATATACATTGGCATGGCCACGATCACCTCCAACCATGCCTGCACTGTCCCAGCACGCCAGCGAGACATGGGCGCAGTCCGCGCAAGCTCCACCTGTTGTAGTCGATCCAGCTGTTCCTCGCATTCTGATAGGCTCACGCTAAGGCGGGCGGAGCTCGATAAACTTTCTGAGTCTAGATTGGCGTATCATGGGAGAGGGGCGGTGCTTCAGTTAATTTCTGCTCTTATAACTAATATATGAGCATATGCAGTTTTATATCGCACTGTTTTTCAACGTACATCATAATCTATTACGTTTAAGCAGCCAATTAACACCTTACACGCTGTAGCTGCATGGCTGGATACTAATGAAAAACATACAAATAATTAATTCAACCAGTAGATGGCACACTTATTTGTGTTCAAAAACGATAACCAACTCATGCGTTAATAATCGGTACATAAAGAAGATGCTGAGAGATGCTGAGAGCTCTTGACAGGGTTGGACAGACTTCACACTTGCTCAGTATCAGTCTAAGATGTTTGGATCCAGGGGTCATAAATCAATGACTGCCAAAACAAACTGTTACTGCGACAGCTGATAAAGATTGCATTAAAAATGCAAAGGTTGTTGACACAGAAATAACAAGCTTGTCTGGACAGTCTCTTTACTTATTAAGATGACTGTTTACAGCTCATTAAATTCTATTTTGTTTGCTCTTATCCCATTTTCCAGTATTGCCTCATTAGCAGGAGAATAGAGTTTGCATATTATCAGAAACTGAGGCACTTACAACAGAGAAAAACAATGCACAGAAAATGGGGTTCAAAATTTTGCGTAAATGCTTATATTTAACATTTTTCTTATTTAAAAAAAGACAGTTCATCCAAATACTAAATTCTTTCATCATTTATTCACCCTCATGTCATTCCAAACCTGTTTGACTTTTTTTGTTTCTGAGGAACACAGAAGATATTGTTGGCACCCATTGACTTTTATTGTATGAACACAAACCACTGATACATTTCTCAAAATATCTTCTTTTTTGTTCCACAGAATTGTAAAGTCATAGGTTTGGAATGACATGGAGGTGAGTAAATGATGGAAAATGTTTTTGGTAAACTGAATACAATATTTTTTTTCTCAGTACAAACGATCAGTCTCACAATGTAAGAAAAAAGGGAAATTGAAAAATTTACAAAATTTAGAATTGCTTAGTGTTTGGTTTGGTGTCTGTTTCTGTAATGACAGCATTCAGTCAAGCCCACACATCAGACCAGCCCCCCACAAACATACACATAAGGATAAATGTTCATGTGGTTAAGAATGTTTAGTAATGAGTGAGTTAAATGACTGCACACACTTTTGAGGCGGTAATAAACTGCTCAGTCAGAGTGCCAAACCACAAAATTACAAAGAGCAAAAGACAGCCACACACTGTTCAGCATTTTTGCATTTATTTCAAAATAGTCTGTCGTTATATAATGTATTACCACTTTCTGTTCCATGCCATTTAGAGTTCCATGCTATTCAGCACCAGCCAAAACAGCAGGGAAAAAGAGACCTCACAACACAATCTCTTCATCTCAGGCTGACCAAGAACACACTACATGCTCTGAAAACTCTTTTATTTCTTCAGTTAATATCAGTGCAATATTGAAATGTACACAATGGTAAGAATCTATCTGCCACTGAATGATAGCTAGCCTTGATTTCAGAAAAATAAAAAAGACTATCATTACAAGTTTAATGGTGAAAGTGAGAGGCCCTGTATAGTAAAGGTAATCCTGTCCCCACTTGCAATGCATCATGGGAAATTACTGTGGAGCATTATGTCATACCCTGCTTTATAAAAGGTTACAGTAATAATTTCAATGACAATTGCTTTGAAGGCTATCTAAACACATATGGGGTTTCCATAAACAATGAGACCAGTTTTGCATTTTCAAACAGTCCTAATGTCCTAAAGCTGTTCTAAGACCAGTTTTGCCTCCTTGTTAGCATGTTTCTGTCAAGGCATTTGTCATTGTTAGTGTGTGTAATGATAGTTACAAACTCTCCTGTAGGAAAGACAGATTGGCCACGCTGAAAAATCATGTAATCTGTAGTTTTGTCTTGTAAAAAGAAAAGCAAAATTGTGTAAGACTTGTTTTTATAAAGCTACTTTGTTCGATTTATGCTTAAAACAGGAAGATCACAGTTGTCAGTTAATACTTCATCTTAATTCATGATATATTCTCTAAAAACAAGTCTTGATATTGTACACAATTTTAAAAATTAAATGTATCTTGGTTTAAAGACGCTCACTGTTAGCTTGACATTTCTACTGCATAAGACAAAAATACAGATTAGGAACATTTTTTATTTTTTGTGATGCACGGTTAAGTCACGTGACTACATCACCTGTCATCCAGATACCAGACAGTAGCAGTTTGTGCTTGAATGAGTAAATATCTTTTAGATCACAGTGTAAATTGTTTTCATACACGCTGAGGTGGCTAAGTAGCCTGCTGGCTTCCTACAGGAGAGATCCATTAATACGTTTAACACAGATTTAAAAACAGCCGAGACAATGAGAGTTAAATTACATAAAAGGCATCCAGGATTAAAAAAACAGTTACAAGCACTGAGTGCACAATGAGTTATTTACACATTCAGCAGTCCTTCAAGTTTCTAGTGAGATGCTAAAGTGGTGCTAAAGTATATATACACACACACTCTCTCTCTCACACACACACACACACACACACACACAAACACACAAACACACAAACACACAAACACACAAACACACAAACACACACACACACACACACACACACACACACACACACACACAGACAGATCTACTGCAGTCATTTTGTGCTCATAAAGATGGCAGAGAAACAAGAACCACACATTAACATGTAATGTGCGCACACACACACACACACACACACACACACAAGAAGAGAGGCTTTCAGCTGTGTCACCAGTCAGCATCCTCCTCTATGTAGAAGTCAGGTGCGTTAGTACCATCAAACAAAGTGGGATCCAGGGACTTCCTTTGCTTTCCTCGACCAAACACCCGTGACAGAGAGCCCAGTCCCATCCTTTCCTTCTTTTTCCTGCGTCTCTGCTCTTCCAGATCCTCTAGAGACTGCAGAAGGAAATACAAGCAACTGAAGTAAAAGCGATACATCAAAATATGTCTGTGGAGAACCTGTGTTTTATGCCATGGCAAATCAAACACATTCTGTGTCTGTGTGTATGTTTTGCGACATGAGAAGTGTCACGCTGCGTGTGTCTTACGTTGCAGAGAGAGTGTGTTCTGTGTCTTGGTGAATCTGATGGGGTTGAGGATCTTTCTCCCTCCATCATGGAGGCATCTGAGATGACCGACGGGTTTTTGGAGTGACATGGACTGATCCGAGCGGCGGCCAATGACATCATGTTGATGCCATCTGCATCACATACACACGGCGGCGCTTTTAAAACTGATACAGACAACATACATTTAAATGTTATTTGAAAAGAAAACTTATTAGTTCTTTCTATGCATACATCATTATTGCATTTGTGTAATGTGTGTGTGTGTGTGTGTGTGTGTTTGTGTGCAGGTGGGTGCGTACCCTGTCTGTCCATTGAGTGGTATAGGTTCTGTTGACTCTGTCGTATCGCTGCAGTCAGAGGAAGCTCTGCATGCATCGCCCACTCTTGGTTGCCATTGACGACAGTCTCCGCTGGCATGGCCAGCGAGTGTCGCTTAGGCACATCCTTAGTGAGAGTAGCCAAAGACTGTTTTGCCTGGTATACACAAACAGATTTCATTCAATCAGGTTTTGCAAGTGTTTTGGTAAACAAATGCAAAATGTGTGAAAAAAGTATAGTACTATTCAGAAATATTGCTCAGCTGTGTTAGTCTGGAGCTAAAGTCAAGTCATAAATCGGCCCATGCAGAGTCGGCTAAATTCTGCAGAAAGCGTCACAGATTTCTAAATTTGAACACTTGATATTCACAAAATATCCCCAACCCCTTCCATGTTGAAAATACCAGCTAAGACTAGTATAAATTTAAAATGCTTTTCCGAGCTGGATGAGGCTGATATGCGCTAGTCTACCTGGTAGACATAAAGTCTGACCAATAGAGGTTTGCTGGTTACATTGGTTAAAAATCTTTTAAAAGACACAAGCATACCAGCATCTGAAACAGTGTATGTTGATAACCCACAATGCTGTTTTTCAATAGGGTTATGTTTACTTGTTGTTTTGTTGTACTTTTTGTGCTT
The DNA here is from genome assembly GCA_036877575.1 of Botia almorhae. Lineage (NCBI taxonomy): Eukaryota > Metazoa > Chordata > Actinopteri > Cypriniformes > Botiidae > Botia > Botia almorhae. The sequence continues at coordinate 263,830 of JAZGTJ010000014.1, forward strand.
GTTTATCATTATTATTCATGACAGTAATACTATTAACCACACTTTAAACCATTCCACACATTTTCCTCAACAGTCTGGGCAGAAAATGTGGAAAATGTATGTAGACGTGGGTTTTGTTACAACTCATTTCACACCAGTCATGCCAAATAATAAGCCAAAAAGGACACCAGCACAATCATTATCATTACTAAAGCAATCATCTCCAATGTCATTGGGCTTAAACAGTTTCCGTTACCAAGCCCTCAAATGATCTAATAAACTAACATGCAGAACAGAATGCAAAAACATATTCACATGTACAAACACATGCTTTTTTCCATTCCATATACGCAATGAGATCTCATTGGCTGATTCCAATAAAAACAAAACCTACTTGCAACCAATCACATTGGCTAAATTGTGCATGTCAAAGAGAGAGTCAACACCGCTGACCAATCAAAAAGGGACTATGGGTTGAGTGACAGGCCTGGCTGATCTTACCGACACATTTTTAGGTGAGGCTGGTCTTTCTGGAGAGCGAACAAACACACGACTCTCAAGTTTCTGAGCCATAAAGTTACTCATCTGTTAAAGAAACACACACACACACACACAACTCAACACTGATGTTTCTGAGTTACTCAGGTGGTGGAGTTTTAAGACACTTTAAACCAGAGGCACAGCTACTCATCTGCAGTAGGATATTTTAATGTGTCTGTATGTGGCTTGTCTTTCTCACCATAGTTAGTTCAGCCTCCAGTTCCTTGATCCTGTTCTCTTTCAGGTCCAGTGCAGAGCGGAGCGCGCCGGCATGTTCCGTGGACTCTTTGGTTTGACGACGGAGATCCCACTTTTCCCGCTCTAACAAATCCTTTTCCCTCGCCAAAATTCTCACTGCATCTTCACTCTCCTGAAAAACATAAACAGAACGTTTGCATACACCTAAAATTGCATTTGTTTGTGCCTGAGTGGGGACGTGTGTATGTAGAGCTGTTGTGTTTGTATGTATGAATGCATGAATGTGTAGATTTGAAAAATACTTTTCGATGTTGTTCATAGTTGCGTATGAAGTCTCGCAGCTGCTCCTCTCGGCTCTCCAGCGTTGTGTAGAGCTGCTGCATCTGATTCACAAGATCAGTCCTCTCCAGCCTCAAACGCTTCCTGTCTGCCTTCATTGCTGGAAAGAGAAAGACAGACAGACAGACAGACAGACAGACAAAGAAATTTGAAAAACATCTTTGCCAACATTGTGCAAAAACAACCAAAAACCCATTTTCTGTAATAAACTGAGTGTAGGTTTTCCATGAAAAAATTGCTGCCATGGTACATGGTGTTGTATGAGCAATATTACAGTAGGTGATGGTCCAAGTCAAGAAAAGCCAACCCAAGTGTTTAGTATTCGCTCACATTCCATAAAAATGCAAAAACATCTTGGGAACAATTTCGTGAAACATTCTAATGCTTACTCAATGACTCATTATGTAAAAAAATTATATTTCAATGTATATTCCAGTGTGGCAGTCTAAGGAATCAAAAATCACCTTCAAACTTTTTTCTGCCGTTCTATTCGCCATATGATGATATTCGTACAGTTAGTCTCTTAGGAAAGTAATAGCACGTCTCCTTAACAAACCCAAAAAATTGATGCCTGAACACGTACGGTTAGAGGTTCAACATCATAAATGATAAACAATAAGTGATACTTGCCTTTCCAAAAAACTACTAAAAAACCACAAAAATTGTATGTGTAAAAATATTATACAATATCGGTCAAATGTATCAGTTCAATGCTGTTCATGCTATAGATTCGTCTGTCAGTACAGTTACACTATGGGCTGTAATTTAATGTAACCCTAAAGGTTAATCATTATTATCTAAAGATGCTCTGGAATTTAATATAATGCTCTGTTTGGTCTAAACATACATGCAAACAATTTGAGTGCATAACCCAATTCAGTGTATATGTGAACTTTACTGTTCACACATTTTTCTATTATTATTATTATTAGGCCTGTTTTCACACTCTAATCCCTAATCTCCCTTCCTTTCCTTATCCGGGGTCTCTCTTTCTCTCTCTCTCTCTCTCTCTCACTCTCACTCTCTCCATCTGGCTGTGTTTAATACTGTGTGATAACAGAGGCAGTAATTGACTGGTTTAGGTTGTTTGTAGCTTCTGCTCTGACTTGCAAATTGCAGCCCATCTTTTCCAAGGACACTGAGTCCATTTACCCACCACTTAAAGACTCATTATACAAGAGCCAAACAGCACACAAAAAATCCTTTTCACACTCATGCGCGCACACACACACACACGGAACACCTGGTAGTAGGTGGAGAGAGATTTTGAACAGTGGAGAATGTTCAGATCAATAGCTGCTCTAACAGCCGAAGCTCTCCAGTTCCCTTCCAACTGTGTGTGTGTGTGTGTGTGTGTGTGTGTTTTTAATTAAATATTGGATGTTTCTCTTCCATCATAGAAGGAGAGATAAGACTCCTTAGTCGCTGCCTTCGCACACAATATATTGGTTATTTTAGTTTTCTTTATCATTTCATCTCCCACTGATGTGAATCCCTACTGTGAAAACGTACAATGCAAGCGTCTGTCTCAAAATTACAATTCTGATGACTGATTCGAAAAACCTTCCCTTTCATTTATGAGTAAGAAGCCTTGTAACTCCTGAACAAATTACATGAGCATGCGTTTGTTTGTGTTCAAGCAGACGCGCATGCGCACGCGCGCGCGCACACACACACACACACACACACACACACACAGACTGCACTTGTACTCCGTGAAGAACAGAAGACAGAACCCACAATGCAAAGCTATTAAAGTACAATTAATGTTCAAGGTTCCTGTGAAGCTCTGCTTGATTTACCATGCGAAACACAAGAACATCTATTAATCGCTCTCTTTCTTTGCTCGTAAGGTCACTGGAGAAAATACATTTAAAGACAAAGTCACAGCAAGGAGAGCAGGATCCCTTGATTCCGCAATACTATGGATATGATGTCAGTATTATGACTGAATTTTACAGAACTGAGAAAAAAAGGAGCCGCAGAACAAAACACAGAAGGTCTCTGTGCAAGAACAGGTCCATATCATTTTAAAGAATGGCCCCATTAAATTTAGGGTGGAACAGTCACAGCCCTGTATGCACATGTATTTTTCATGTATTTTTCAGGTCCCTTGATCTATTAAGAAGCACTGGTTGACCACTGGCTGTAAACGCAACTACTTTTAGGTTCTGTTCACTTATTTGATGTACTACTTGTTGCATACTATGTAGCAGGTAAGTATGCATATTCAGGCAAGGGAAGCTTAGGGATGTAGGTCTGTTCCTCTCATGTCCTAACTCATTTCAGGATAGGCTGAGAGTTAGGGTGAAAGGTCGGACATATAGTATTCATTCCCTAACCTGGACTCACCTTGTAACGCCTCTTTTGCTCTGTCCAGCTCCTGCTCTCTCTGAGTCAGCTGCACCCGGAGCTGTGAGACTGACAGCAGCTCCACAGAGCAGCCGCTTCCTGTCTCCTCCAGCTCACGGTTCAACATCTCCCTCACCTGCTTTAACACAGACACCTCCTCCTGCAGACGCGCCACCTCCTCACGCAGCAGCACTACAGAGAGACAAGTAGACAGAGGTAGAAAGAAAGAATATTTTAACACAAACAATTATGTATCTGGAACAATCACATTACTGTCGTAATGCTAAAATATTATATTATTGTATATACTATTTCCTGAATTATGTATACACAGCATAATAATACATGGTTTACTTAATTTTTTTATAGCTAATTTATGGTTTGCCAGTACAGTTTTCCATGTCATGCCCTATCTTATGAATATGCAAATATATATATATTAATATGCAAATATACGCACAACCATTTTGTTACTATTTGAAATATAGAAAAGAATCCTAATTCTCCTCCTACACACTCCACAGACCCCCTAAAGCTCTGAAACTAGAAAAACACCTCAACAGGTGTTGTGGCACAAAAACAAAATTCTTGTTTTTTTAAAACATTAATGTTTTAAAAGTTGCATAAAAACAACAGAAGTCTATGGAATGTTCCCATTTAGACAGATAAGTAAATGTGTGTGTGTGTGTGTGTGTGTGTGTGTGTGTGTGTGTTGTCCTGTCCTAACAATACTGATTCAAAATACTGATTTTTCATGTTGTTTGGCAGCCTAGAACATACACGGACCATTTTAGAGTCTAAATTACACACACAGATTCTTTGCTTTCACTCGTTGAGCAGCTGTGAGGATGTATGTGTGTGTGGGGGGTGTTATTGCAGGATTTTTAATGAGCTTTGGCCTGTATCTGTCTGGCTCATGTCCATTTATATGATCTATGTGTGTGTGTTTGAATCGCTGCCATCAGCTGAGGAGTTGTCATGTGACAGCTCCTTCATATATTGTGTGATTCTCTTATTATGAACCTCAAACACTGAGCTCAGTGAGGAGATCCTGAGATTAGGAGATCAGACTGACGCACTCACTCACTGGGATTTCAAGCCCATCTACATTTTAAGTGTTATGTATTAAAAAACATAGGACACATTTTCTTCTACCGTTTTCCTTTTAAATTTAATAAGCCTATTTACTTAGGTAGCCTAATGCATAATGGTTTTGGTTAGCTGCATTACATACTTGCATTTTGCATGGTTTTGCCCACTGTTTGTGACCATATCAGGACAAACCTGAGACCCACCAGCTGAGAACCACTGTCTTTAAATTATTAAACCTGTTCGTACACAGAAGTGTTTAATCCCTGGCTTTACACAAATCTGCTAGATTTATTCATATAATTGATAACCAAAGCACAGTTCACTCAGAATGGAGGTTGAAAACTGGTGGAAATTTTTAAACGCCTGGTGCTCTTCTCTGTCAGAACAGTCAGATGTCTTGACAGAGGCATCTAATGCACCTTGAGAATCTGCGTCTGTTTACTTTGAGAGAGACAGAAGACAGCACTGCAGATCTGGCACGCTGCATTATCTGGATTAAAGCTGTAAGACTTCAGCCTTGACTAATCTAAAAATGAGGCTCTAGAATGCAGATGAGACTCTAGATTAGCCGGGTTCAGTGAAGGGTTAGCATTCACTCTATACCACAGTTTCATGTCCAGACAGGAAGTTTGGTATGATTTTTACCTGGACTCCTTTTGTGCCTCCCTAGTTTTGTGCCTTTAAAAACAGGATATCAGGGCTGGTGTGCTCCCTTAGGCGAGGCAAGCGCTCTACACAAAGGGCCTGATTATGTGTGTGTGACATAAAAAAGGAGAAAAGAACATACAAGTGGAATGTGTGGGCTTTTAATGCAATTGGATGAGTCTGGAGTGTCTTGCCCTTTAAGGACATTTCAGAGAAGGGCAGAGACCTAATGCCACATTCTAAGCGGTTTGATTAATTCTATTTGTGCAGTCAACCACAAAATGAGTCTGTGTGGACCGTGCATTGACTTTGCCATCACGGCAGAACTGTAAGAGCATAATAATATACAACACTACAGTCATCACAGAATCACTCCATGTCTAATGGTCATTATCAGGCTGACATTGAATTGCACTGAATTCTGCAGCTTGTCATTCCCAAACGGTTCTACATATTCCTCATCCCCTGAATGATTATTCATTGACTTTCGTCTAATTTGCTTTTAGTTATCAAAAAGGATTTCTCCCACCTCTATTTAACACAATTAATACTTTTTGTTTAACTGTTCAATACATTCTAAAGAATTCTATCAATTTTTCATTTCAAAAAGATTATAAACAAAAGTTATACGCTTGAATAAAGGAATGTATATATTTTTGGTGCTAAAATTCGTCAACAAATTTGTTTGCTTTTTTAATTTCCTATTCTAAAGCACTTTTAGGTTTTTTGCATAGCTAACTTGCGTGACAATTACCAAAAGTACAAACATTCCATGTAGTGTCTGTCTTACCAACAAAAGTTCATAAAAAACACCTTAAGAGTTCAAATTAAAACTTAAAATTAAAAAAAAGAATTAAAAATTTATAATTTTTAAAGAATTAAAAAGTATAAATTAAAAGTTGTTCAAAATAATTTTAAATGAAGCAAAGTATATCATACTGCAGGCAGAGCACTGTTATTACTGCTTGATTTTTACCGTCATCTTTCTCAATACATGAACATTGTATGAGTATTGCACAGTACTCATGAACAGCACATTTCAAAAAATAACAGTGACCGAGGTTATTAGGATGTTATAGTGAGTGACCGTGTTGTAACTCTGCCTTATGTCAGATGAAAGTTTGCATCATACACATGAACTTTGTATTTGATAATAACAAGACCGTTGGCGTGTGACGTGTGTGCATGTTTCTATCCTGGAAAGTTTGCGCTTGTGTTTATGTACACTGGAATGAAGTGAATCCAGGCCTATCTAGGGTGAATATTAAAACTCCCACGGTCTCATTAGACTCTCTGTATGCTCATGACAGTGTACAGTGATACAAACGAAGCTCCAAGATGCTGCTTTTAAAAATGCATGCACATTAAACAGACTGCCGTTTCAATCAAGAATGTAAATAATCATGTGCGTTTGTGTGCCCACGCGTGTCTATTTAAACATAAACACGCCTGATGATCTAATGGTCCATTTTCATTTACAAAACAAAGAACACCACACACACCACTCCAACCAAAACATCCACTCAATTCGCATACGGTTCTCCAGTGAGAGCAGCCGTGCAGCTCTGCAAAAACTTTCACCGGCCTCCTATTCTCTCCAGCCTGAGGGAAACACGCACAATCATTTATTTACTCACCCCCCTTCACTTCTCATTCCCTCGCTTTCCTGTCTTTTCCACAGTGACCAAGTCAAGCAATCAAATCCATATTAAAGACAAAAAACTCAAATATAAACCGCATACATTACACGAGAAAATCCAAAATCCAAACTCCCTCTTTACCTGCCGGAAGCGACTCCCACAAGTTTGTAGATATTAATTGTCCTCACCCCTCCCTCTTTTCTCTGCTTAAACAGGAGGAGCTACAACTGACACCACTGTCAACACACACACAAACACACACACACACACAGTGTCAAAGGAAAGGCAGGATGTAAGGTCAAGGTGCAGAATTTCAAGCAGGTAATAACTCTCTTTTCAAACACATTCATACACACACACTGCACCCTTACTTGCCAGATTCCGGTAAGAGGAAACCACACACACACACACACACACACTTAATCAAACATGCTGTTCTTAAAATAGGCTACAGGAAACCCTTGGTATGGGCATCTATTTCCATTTACTTTTTATTATCTTTGTGTATAAATTGTACATTGTGGCATTTATAGTACCATGCTCCACAAGTTGAGCTATAGGTGCTGTGTAATCATGTCTGTTTGTCTCAAAACCTAGTAAAACTCAAAACCTAGTTGCACTAGTTTGTGCATTTGGGCATTAAAATGTGTCTACAATGGCCAAAAATGCTTTCAGCTTACTAGGCTATGAGACATAAGTGCACACAGGTTCACTCTCAAATCAAAACTGATACACACACACGCACAATCTGTGTGCCTGTTTGCAACTGTGTTGATTTTCAACACTGAGCTAAATTTTACAGATCCCTCTGGTTGGTTTATCAACATACACATTACACCTGTCTACAGGAATCAAATGTGTGACTAACTGCTGTGCCAACCAAAATGTGCTCAAAATAAACAACTGTAGCCTGGCATTACTTTCTGACAACATAATATTCCGGCCTTCATCTGAGTAGCAGAAACAGCAGGATTCACACCATGTTGTACAGAAGTATAATCATGATGAAGTATAATAAACAGACTTGAAAAAACTGTTTATGAGCTAAAATTTAAATGTGCAAAAGTACTACAACTTAGGCTACAGTCACAGTCAAAATTTGGGTGTGAGAGCTAAAAATTCCAGTGTGAAGAATTTTGGTGTCACTCTGGTTTGTATCGGAACTGTGTGTGAACACAATCGTATGTTGCTGCATGAACGCAGCCTTGGTTTAGGAGCTCCAACTGAAGTCACTCCCTGTCTGGAGGAAATGAATTAAATCATTTATAATTCATTTGATTTATCAAAGCCAGTGATCAGAGAACCTGAATCAGGTGAGACTAAGATTCAGCCCCCCTGCAGTCAGGGCTAAGAAAAACACTGTAAGATAATATGCTTGTTCACTCTCTCTCTTCACTCTGTATGATAGGATGGAAAAAATTACTACTGTAAAAACTGCAAAGGCAAAAGAGGATGAAAAGCTGCTGACATGCTTGGCAGTGTGCAGTCTTACATAGACGGAAAAAATCCACATTACAGAATATTCTGACTACGGACCGGCTACTTAGACATGCAAATTAAATCAAACAACCTCAGTTTGTTTTATAGGTGACATTTAGGGATGAGTAAAAATCTAATTACCAGCAGATAATATAGATATTAACCAGCTAGATGTTAACCAACAGACCACAATAAATATCAATGACAAGAAACCAATCAAATAAAAGAAACCAACAGCCAATCAAATTGGAGCCTTTGATGACCTAAAAGCTCTTGTCACTTTTTGATTGGAGCATGGATCAGATGGTCATGAATGGCCTGTGCTTCTGCTGCTTGAGGTTTGGACTAGATTATGTGTATTCAACGTTACATCTCCCAGCTCAGGGAAATTCTCCACACTCCATCTCTCAGGCAAAGCCTCATAGATCACTCTTAGTTCCAGTCTGACATGCAAACTCATTTTCATTCCATTGGTCAGTGGTGCATCTTATGTGTGTGTGCTTTGCCTGTGTCTGTCTCTTTACATGCTTTTGAGTAGGTGCAATGCTCTTACCTTTATCTAATGATGTTTCCTGGATAACAATGTCACTTTTTGGCCCAAGTTCAGCCAAAGCTTTCTGCCTTTGAACTGGTGCATCTGAGAGGGGAAACACAAACATGTGGTTATATTATTAATAACTGTACACCCGAGCAGGATGTCTGGCTTTCTACAGTTTCCATTTGATTGTTCCATGTGGATGGTGGTTTGTGTTTTAATGAGGTAAATGTCTAGGGTTCAGATGAATTCGTGACCTCTGGTATCAGCAGCAGAGTATCTCATCCTGATCCGGCTGAAACCCAACACCCCCACTGCAGAATAAGCTGGAAGCATTAAACACACTAATCAATGACGACACAGAGGTTTAGCTACCGGATCCTTGTTATAACGCCTTCAGGATAGATTTCACTGCTTTAGAAATCCTCTCTACCTAACTGAAATGAGTTTTAAAACAAATGATCGGCTTCGCTGCACAGCGAAATATGCGTTCTGTCGCTCCCTAACAGATGGGGTGGGATGCTTTTTGTTTTTTTTCGTCACTTGTCATTTTAATTTTAGCATGGAAAACCCGTTTTGCAGGTGCACAGTGTCAAGAATCAACAATCTTCTGATATGCATGAAAAGATCCCACATCTGACCCGAAACCTTTAAACATGCACGCATATACACACATGCACTCAAAGAATATTGATTTTGTGATTATGAGTGACATAAAATCACTAAAGTGCCTAGTGTTAAGACAGTCAGTTTTATCTTCTCTCCATCTTCTGTTTTTCTCCACCATTTATCTGGAACAGCAGGTGACAGTATGAAGACTGTTTATCTATATACAAACATCTTTAATGTTACCACCCAAAACACAAACAGAGTCAGGTGATGCAGATCTCTGAGAGGTCATATCTCTTATAAAATGTGCTCATTTAAACAGCACTATCCCTTTGTCTGTCTCTCTGGCTCCATCTCTCTTTGTCATTCACAGAGCTTAACAGATCAATAATGAATGGATGACATGCTTTGTTTCCCATGCAGAAAGTCAGAAACAAGATTTTAAATGTGAGGGCGTAGAAACGACATGTCAGACTAAGAAGAAAATGCAGCAGTGATGGAAAATTACTTTCTTTTTGTTGTCTTTAACAGTCTCTCTCGGAAGTTTTGACATTTAAAATATGGACTTCTGCTATTTATGCATTTTACAAAATTTAAAGACATTTACATTTGTACAGCTTTTCGGGTACTGTTCTGACTTTCCAAATTGATGAGCAATGTAAAATCGGGGTACCTCAGAAATTTACCATCAGCACGTAAACCATTTGATTGATTGCCCCACCTTTATTCACAATCTGCTCAACCATCATGACACTAACAAAATGTCAGACTGATGTCACTGAGGCCTAATAATCCTTCTTGCGAACTGTGACATTCAATGTAAAATGCTTGTGTGTGATCTTTGAAGATCTGAAGTGAAATGTCTATTTCAGATGTTAAAACTCCTCAATCTTTCTGACAGAGGGAGTAGATGACTGGGGTTGCTAAGCAACTAATACCAAGGTAACGGTGCCCGAACCTCAATGTCTGTTTCAGTCAGAGGGGTGTCAGGTGCGTCAGAGGGGCCTAAGTCTGGACGTCGTAATGGCACAAGTGATAAAAAAATATTTCCGAAGTCATCTAAAAACACTGATGCATTGCCCTAAACAGGACCAGCACATCTAAAGGTGCTTTTAACCGCTTCCAAAATCACGACTAGACTGAAAACTAGGCTTAAATAATGTTTTATCACATCTTGCAAGAATATTTGAGATTAAAAACAACTTAAGGGATATTAACAGCCTCTTTGCCTCCCTTTTGATAACCACAGAGATGAATTTAACCCAGTTTGTAAAAATTAAGGAGCGTATAAAGTAAGACGCTTACAGAAGTCTATGGCAAGCTTAGTCTGTTTCTATTGGCTTTAACAGAACAACAACACAGATGAACATGAAAAGTTAAGAGGCACTTGAACAAATGAATTTTAGCCTGGGAGAAGTGAAACGAGTCTTAGAAGAAATAGAGTGCGTTTAATAAGTGACAAAACAATTAATTCAGTTCTACCCATGACAACATGTGCGATGGTTAAAATGAGAACACGCAGCTCAAGAGACCCTCTAAACTTTAGCATTAAAGCAACTGACAGTGCCAAAAGCAACCAATTAATTCTGCTAAATGAGATGTTCACAGGACACAAATAAGTTGTCGAGTGATAGAGAGAGCAATGTGTTAGAAGCTAACACTGATGCTACTGATGGCCTTGTACATACTCAAGTGGCAAATGATCAATGTTGCTCTCTCTTTCTTTCTCTCTCTCTCTCTCTCTCTCTCACTCACTCACTCACTCGCTCACTCGCTCACTCGCTCACACACACACACACACACACACACACACACACACATTGGCACATGTGGTTTATGATGACTCTAATTAACAAAATATCACTGTTTGTTATGTTTCTTAAACGATTTGGTTTATGAGGACACAGGAAGGTCCCCATTAACCATGTTTACATTGTTATACACATCACTATACACATTTGTGTCCTTGTGAACCACATATTCAATTCCCCCCCCCACACACACACACACACAAATCTTCAGCCCTCAATCAAGTTATTGAAATGTTCTTCTATGCAGTGAATTTGAATGCTATACTGATTGTGCTGCGAGACCACAGAGAAAAATTTAAATCCATTCAATCAAGCTTTTGCCCTATTTTTAAACTCTCAGCCGTAACTCTACCAGCCCAGATCTTCTCCTGATCAGTACACACATGTAGAGCCTTTTCCATTATGAAGCCCAAGAATCACGACCACATGGCACAGCTATGAGAGTACCCCTGAATATTGGAAAATTGATTTCAGTCTAGACCATCCGATGACAAGTTAGTCTTTAAAGCCTCTGTTGTTTATAATGACTTGTCTGTAACTGCAGAGAATATCCAGCTACCTTTGTTAGGTTTTGGTATGTTTTCCTAACATTTCCATTAAGTAACAAAAATGTAAAAAATGTTTTGTATTAATTTTTTTGCTTGGTTATTAGACTGTTATTCAAATGTTTTTAAATTCTGAAACATTTAAAAACGTTTTTATAAACATTAGAATAATGTTTTTGACACACGATATATAACTTTTAACCCTTTTACTAACATAACTGCATGAATGTTTTTTGATAACTTAGCCAACATTCTGAGAACGTTCCCTATTAGCTGGCTACTGTCTCTAATCTATGCATAGATAAACCTTACCAAGAATTTCAGATCCAGACATTTAATTTCCAAATTCCAGTTTTTGCCATCGAGCTGTAACTTCATTGGTAGGAATGGTACAGTGCTTGTTTCTGTGAGATATATAATCTCTAAGTGCTGTAAATAGCAAAGCACACACACACACATACAACCACTCACTCACTACCTCTATCTCTGGCTACTCTGGCTAGTAACCCCATCCAGCCATTTTAATGCCAAACAGTAAACAGATATATGCTTGTTTTCGACATCTGTGTTTAACATGAATACTGGGAAACACAAACTTGAACCACAACACAACCAATAACACATGAATATAATCCATCTACTTCTAAACATAATATGGTCTGCTTGAGAAATGTACAAAAAAAACTCACAAAAGTCTCCCACCACAACATTCTAACAGCCCAAACAAACAACCGTTCTCATGTGTCAGAGAGGCAACAAACAAGATCTGATATTCATCACAAACTGTGATTTTATTCTGAGGCCACATGGCAGAAAACACTATTTTTTTAAATTCAGTTTGAACAGTTCACATGACAAAACGCAAAACTTTACGGGTCAGTAAACGTGACAGTGTGCATGACAGCAAATGCATTTCTCTCACACACACAGTAGCTACTCACTTTTTTGTGGTTATAATGCCCAACAGAGGTTAAAGAGAGAAAAAAACTGTCCTATCAGCTACTCTAGCTCTTCCACACTGAGAGAGCAGGTGGAATATGACACTCTGTAAAGTGTGTGTGTGTGTGTGTGTGTGCGTGCACACACATGGGGCACAAGTGTGAAGTGAGTTCATTGAGATTTAAGCTATGCTAAGCAAAGGTTACAGCACCTTCCACAACAGTACAAAAAAGGGCCTTTTAGGGACATTTTTATGGACACAAAGTGTGTGCTTAACCTTCAGAAAGTGTTATTCATCAGCTGCAGAATGCATACTAAATACTGTATGAGGTGTTTGATTTTCTATTCATTTAATAGTGGCTGTGTGGGGGGTGTTATATGAGCAGTTATATTTCATCTTTCAAACCATTTCAATGTGCTATTATTCTGATATATGAATGAGTCAGTTAATGGTATGAAGCAATTCCTATAATGATTTATTATGATTTGAACACTCACACATTTACCCAGACCAAGAACATGATCATAGCTTAGACATGCCGCAACGCTTGAGGGGTAAATGGCCTCAATCAAGAGCACTAGAGCAGCAGGAAGTACAGATATCAGGTGACCCGAACACCCTCAATACAGAGACCATAACCGCTGTCACCAACACACAGCTGCAGTCAAGATTTATATACACTGTTCATCAGTCCAGCATGAACATTGAGCACAAAAGAGATAGAGAGAAAAAACAGGGGGAGAGAAAACTGAAGCATAGAGAAAGACGCAGTGACAAAAATGCTTTGTGATAACAGGAGACAGTTTTTTTTAAGCTTTTCTGACACCGACATACACATATACACGCGCACACAAACACACTTTTAAAACCCAAGGCAAATTAATCTCAGGAGAATAAGGGCGCTCGCACAGAAGAGGCAGCCTTACTCTGACAAACATCACGCAAGAAGCAAGCAGAAATATTATGAGTACTGGTCAAATTATATAAGCTTAAATGGCCAAATATAATGGCAATTACAATATCTAAAAACCTAAATAACTTAATATAATGTTAATATAACATCCGATGTCATTAAACTATATCTAATAGAATGGCTTTATAATCAGGTGAGATGTACACAAAATTGGTGAAAACTTATTTTAGACAATATTTAGTATTCAAATGTGTGACTATCAGATTTTGAAAATGATACAAGATGAAATGACCACTTATCAGCATTTATCAGCCAATGTGGACAATTTCAAAATGGCTGAATAACAGCTGACTAAGGAGTTAAGGGGACATTCACTCTGTCAACAAGGTAAGAGTGACTCCACATCAGCTTGAAGAGGAGGGCACCATCATCAGGATGAGTCAGCATTATTTAGAAAGAAACAGTGTTTGTCAGCATTAATAGAGGCGTAAAAGAGTAATTCAGCATCATTCGCAAGATATGAGGAAGGCAGAGTCAAGGCAGAAGGTAAACGCATTCAAGGCGAATCAAACAGGAAAATGAAACTGTATGATTACTTAGAGGGAAGCATAGATTAGTTGAGAGCATATTGTGCTCATATGTCTAATAGTAGAATGAAACTGGGCACGGAACTGTCTTCAACCGTCTTGATGGTGCTGGTTAAGCCTGACCTTTAATTCTGCTTTAGTGCCATTTAAAGCCTTACATCTCAAATTATAGTGATGGCTTTGATCCGAGCATGAAAATGGTCTCTTAAAGTGAACAGAGCTGTGTGTGGCACTTGACTGCTTCAATCCAGCTGCGTGATCTGGATATACGTCAGATGTTTCATCTTCTGCCATGCATTTAAATTAGGCAGTTGACACATCTCAGGGATCAGGAACAGGGCAGTCTTCAGACTGCTCCCATTCCAGTGCGCTTACACACACACAGAACTGCCGTCTTAAACACACACCTGCTGAGATATAAACGACTTGATCCATTTTGATAAAAGACAAGTACATGGACAAACACCTTAATCATAATGTAACATTTTATACATAACTGCATAATCGGAATCTATAAAGCTAATGACCCCCTAATAGACCTCATTCACGTCAATGGGATAAACTAAAAGCATTGATCAGCCAAAGAGTGTGCGAACATATATGGAGAGGGAGAAAAGCTTTCAGCAGCATTATCAGCCCTTTCCTTTGTGATGTCATAATGAGAGAAGATTGCCTAGCAACCCACACCGCTGCCTGGAGACACACAGATGGGGAATTTAAACTTAAGCAGCTGCTATGATACAAACTCACCTGTATGAGGCCCAATATTCTATTTGTATTGCCTCAAGACAGATGCTGGAGTAAATACAGTAATTATATCAGTGATTCCTTATTCGTTAAAGACTTGAGTGGGGAAGACCAGATTTTGTGTTTAATAACTATTTGCATTGTAGCTAATGAAATCATATTTTTCATGTGTCGTATGTGTAACAAGTTTATACAATAGTTCACATAAACCTAAATAACTACACTACACATGTGCATGCAAACCAACAGCTGTCACATAAAAAAATTACCCATCAAGTTATTGAGGCAATTTAGAAACATCAATAACACATAATAAGCACATGCTGAGTCAGCTAATGCAAATGTATGGCCAAGTGCACTTATATCCTCTCTCTCTTTTCCGTCTGTAGTCCCATGCTGTTATCATTAAAGGTCCAACACAGCTGTTACTGGGTCAAATTGACCCAACACGACAAATTACATCTTAAAAGTCACAATCTGCTGTCTGGGTGTAAGAGACACAGTGACAGTGAAAGCATTTTAAATTGCTGTGTTCACATCACATCTGTGGAGGATGTCAAAGCTTCAGGCTGACAGGCTGACATTTCGCTGCATCTGTGTTAAGGTCTAAACTGGGTCAAAATCACCAACAACTGCACGGAGAAACTAATTCAAATTCAGCAAACTCATTTACATATGCATTGGGGAGACACTTATCCAAAGCGACTTTCAGTGTACTTAAGCTAGGCATTTGTCAGTACATGCATTCCCTGAGAATCAATCCATGACCTTGCCGTTGTTAGCATCATGCTCCAACAGTTCAGCAACAGGAAACTATTTAGAATCATAGTCACATGACAACACACGCCTAACGCAGAGACTGTACAGTCACTGGGCAATAAACTACAAAACCGCATCCGTGTTGATTTGTATGCACTTAGTGTCCCATTCATTAGCAGCAGGTCTTTGTAGAACCATCTGCACTGCTTCTCACACTTCCAAGAGATAAATAAAGCCTGGTTTTCATCTACACTGACAGACCATGTTTGAGCGTCTGTGTCGGTTTTGAGGTCCCATCTTGAGTCATTATTTTGTCAATACACACACCCTGAGTTCTGACATGCTGCTAACTTACACAAGCATCAATAAAGTCCCTGATTAGCTGATAGCGAAGCTCGGTCAGTGTGAACACACAAAGGGGGAGTTTGCATCTAATGACCTGGCAACCCATGCCCAAGGCAGAACACCGAGGGATGAAGTGGATGTGGGACGTTAAACACGAGATCACAATCTGCTGAGCTCTTATTCATCTGAGCTCTGCGGTCATGAGGCAGATTTCTACTGAGGAATGATGAGGAGCAGAAAGATTTTCTTTTGGTTTGCCATTTCTGTTGTCACATTTTTTATGAATAATTATTTAGCAACAATGGGCCTAATTCATGAAGCATGAGTAACACAAATTTCTGTGTACATTGTAAGCCAAATCATCACTGGCATTCAATTCGAAGGGACAATTTACATCTGAATAGATTTACAAATGCTCATTGTTGCTACATAAACTGCCAAAGTAATTAGGACTGGGGGTCTTGTATCTCTGAAGGGACTGAACATTACACTGCTCATTAGACAGCTACTTACCAAATACATTGATAAATGGACATTAAGTATAACTGTATTACTGTAATGTGAGAAGTAAGAAGCAAGACACTTAAGTGCTATGAAAGACATGAATCTCACACAACTATGTAGGAAATCAGTTGCCAGGGACAATGATCAAGCATCCAGTTTAAAGAATTCTGACTGACTTTTTAGAAACGAGCATTCCACAGAATTAATGTGAAGCTATATGGGCAGTTATGTGCATGTCTGTGTTTGTTAGAGTAGGTTCAGACTCATTATGACACACACACACACACACACACACACACAAACACATACACACAAACACATACACACAAACACATACACATACACATACACATACACATACACATACACATACACATACACATACACAAACACACAAACAGGGCATGTACCTTTCTAAAAATAGATGCATGTTGAATCAAAGCACATTAAATGCATAAACCATTATGTTAGATTGTTAGGCAACTATAAAAATTTCGATCCTGATTCCTTCCTATTGTGTCTTATAAGCACACATATAAGAAAAAGGTATACAGCTCATCGCTCTGGGTAAAGGCATGTTAAATGGTGTGGCCCAAACCGGCGTCCACTCTACCCAGAGAACGCAGGTGGACTGGGCTTGTGGGAGGGGCCATGGATCTCTGAGAGCTTTTCCCTCATCACCCAAGAGACTCAAAAAACAAAGAGCTGATAAATTGCACCCAGACTGCAAAACACAGCACAGAGACAACCAGTCTAAACACTTACCAATTAATAAATGTTACAGTAACACATACACTTTAACAGCGGGAGAGTGGTACACTCAGTGATACTGTATTAATGCAAAATGAAATAGAAGAGCCTTTTTCTGAAATAAGACCGGTGTTTGATTGCACTAGTCCGATTATTGGTAAAAGCACAATGTAACTAAAAAAAGATCTATGCATATTTTGATAAACAGTAACACAACTTTCACTTTTCAAAATCTACTCTGTTCTGAAATTGACACACCTTGCCACACAACAACATTATTAACACTCCAGTACTGAGAGGACGCAACTCAAACTTTACTGAAGAATGAAAGAGGGACACAGTGACAAGGAGAGAGAGATGAGTGTTAAGGAGTGTAGGAGCACTGAACCACGCCACGTTCATTCATTCGCTCATCTTCTCAATGAGAGAGAGGGCGAGAAAGAAAGAGAGAGAGAGTTTGGAGTTTATATGCTGTCCACTCACTCAAAGGTCACACAGGTAAGTACTGAGAGCGGTAACAGGTGCGGTTCTTTACCGTGGTGGTTCTGCTGCTGCTGGGGATCATGCGGTTCGCCCGGTTCTTCCAGCTCGCCGAGTTCCGCCAGTCTGTGGCCGGCGGCTGTTAGCTCCTGACTCGCGCACTGGATCGCGCCATCGATCTGCGTGTTCTCGTCCATCATTCTCCGGATCTTCGCCTGCGGGGAGAATCCACAGAAGCCACGGAGCGCGTCATATTGATTGCTGCTTCATAAAGACACTAAAAACCCATTCTGTCTATTTCATGTTCTTTTATACGCGCGGAAAATATCGATATACACCAGACGAGTCGGTGTATTTAGAGTTCCATGCTTTCTGATGCCTGTATGTTTCTGTCAGAGAGAGCAATGATCAGGTGTAGAGAGACTTTGGAGGGAATAATACAGCGCGCTTCTCAACACGCGTGATCCTTTCCGACGCGCGCTCTAGTGGAGAGAGGTGATCGCACGCAGTGACTCCCAGCGGCTTTTTAAATGGACTGTACCATCTAAGGAAAAGCACAGGAGGGCACCTGTCAAAATGAACGCGGCGTTTGCGTCTTAAACCGTCTGTTTCAATACATCAAAGGTTTTAATATGTTACATTATATAACACATTAGTTTCAATTTATAAACTTTATTTTAGCTAATCTCATCACAGAGATGCAGGCAACATTTTTAATTCGTGAAGGACATATTTTAAAAAATGTTCTCACAAATACAATGAAATATGTTTAAAAGTCGACCACAGGGCATTTATTTGGCCTTCATTGTATAATGGCTTATAAATCTATAAAATGTCCAATTAAAATCTATTAATTGTGTGTTAGGTTTAGGAGTAAGTTTAGGTGTAGGGTTTTAAGTGTCCTGCTCTGTACATTACTTTTTTGTTATTTTTAGGTAATCTTTAAATAAATATGTTATGTCTCATATTTCTCATACGTTTTCATTTTGATGTCAAGCTAAACGTGACTGCAGTTACAGTTTTACACAACGTAGCAGTCAGTACTTAATAACGGAAGAAAACTGGAAAAGATGACGAGTTTAAATGTGTTGTGTTTTTACATTTTATGTTGTGCATTCGAAAGTGTGTTGTGTGTCCGTGAGAGTATTTTGTTCCACTGTACCCACTCAAATTCTTTACTTCAGTTACCTC
Source organism: Botia almorhae (assembly GCA_036877575.1). NCBI lineage: Eukaryota > Metazoa > Chordata > Actinopteri > Cypriniformes > Botiidae > Botia > Botia almorhae. The sequence goes on from JAZGTJ010000014.1 coordinate 282,810, forward strand.
CAAAAACTGCTGAACAGTATAGTTTCAGGGGAATGGTGTGTTTGTGTGTGTGTGTGTGTCTGAGGAGGTTTAAGAGCTTGTTTTGTGAACAGATTCCAAAGTAATATAAATAAAGGATTCCTCTACATCTTTCACATAAATAAAGGATTCTTGTTCTTCATTCAGCTATGTAACCACAATTATTCCACAATAATGTGAATTCCAAAATCATCTAACGTTTGCACTGCAGTTCGTCCTGCCATTGCTGGATAGAGTCACAATAGATCATCTGCTTATTTTTTCATTCATGTTAATTTATTACTCTGTCATGATGTCACAACATTGTGAACAGGCCTGATGGATTAACAACCACACCCAAATGCACTAACCACATAAATAGAACAATCCATCATTCTCTTAAAAAAATTAATAAGATGAATGTTCATTTTCAGGAGCTCTCAATAAAAAGCTAAACTTGACAGATCTCCTTTTTAGTAAAACTAGGGAACTAGTATTCCATTCCAAACATACCCATTGTGAGTCATTTAGCCCCACATCCTTCAATAACCCCGCCCCTGTCTGGGTGCAGAATGGTGAGCACTAGCTGTAAATAACTGCTGCTCACATGGATACATTCATAAATCAAGCAGAAAAACACCATTGAGCGGAAAACAGCAGAGACTCCTCCCAGATCATATCCATCTCTCACAAGGTAACTGTTGGAGACGGTCTGTACTGTGTGAATTATTGCAAATGTATTTATCTGATATCCTGAGCCGTATGAAAACACATACCTCTGTTGATGACATCACTTCCTTCAAGCTAGTGCCAGAGCTGTGCATGAGGGTGACCTTTAGCTGTCTGTTTTAATGTGTTTCTCTCAGTGACAAACAGTGGAAAAATCCCTTGTGGAGAACTATTTTTTTCAATGACCTCTTCATTGCAGAGAACCGTTTAGACGTTAGATCTTACAGTAGAGTCTGGCATTTAAAACCATTACTGCTGCTTTTAATTACTGCTTTTCCCTAAATATATTTAATAAGCTTTAATGTGATTTAAGAGAAAGAATAGCACAGCCTAAATATTTTATTTATTTATTTTATTTTACTTCTTTGTCTTCTTCTTATTTGGTCCTCTGAATCTCCATTGTTTCAGCCCCTCTCTCTCTCTATCCCTCTCTCCGCTCTGTTGAGCAGAGAAACGAGGAGAAGTGAGACAATAAATGTAGCCCCTGCACAGCCTGAGACAATGGACCAGACAGACCCTCACACATCAACACTTATTGAGACAAAATTGCTAAGCATCTTGACCAACAGCCTTGGTCCTTATACACACAACCCAATATCCGCGCAAAATATATGCCTGTGACCTCTAAAACAATGTGTCTTGGAGTTGGATCCCTCAGGAACCCACTCATTCTAGCTAGGCCCATCACCATGGTAACAGTCAGTCCTGTAATGTCAGTCAGGTGTTTCTTTGGTGACCATGTGCTTTTGATTGGTTGAAGGCCTTCTGGGATATTGGAAACAGATGGCATTATGGGATACGTTAGTCATTTGTGACATGTGCCCTCCGAGAACCAGCTGGGTCTTTACATGCTGACCAAAGTGAATGTATGTATGCGCGTGTGTGCATGTGTGTGGTGATGAGGAATAGTAAATTGACTCTAGCAGACCTTATCAGACTCGGCCCACTCTCCAGGGACTCAGGGGTAAGTGTCTGTGTGAGATTAGTCTGGACCTTGCTAGGTCTGTCTAGCACTGATTCTAACCGGGGGACATTAATGTGTGCTGTGAGCGCTGGAGCTGCAAGGTTTTCTTTAAATTCTTGTAAACTTATAATAAGCTCATTTAAAATAAATCTGTCTATGTGTGAGTGAGTGAACAGTATGACTCTGTGCTTTCAGTTATTAAAAAAAGCACAGCAAGTGGTAGGAAGATGGCAAAGACACTATTATCATTTCTCTCCCCCACCCCAGGCTCTGAGTGGCAGGTTGGCTGATGGATCTTTGGTCTGGGAAGGGGGGGAGGTTGCGACTCATCAGGGTCTGAGTCGGACAGCAGGAGCAGATGGGACAGGGAAATTGTCTGGCCAATCACACACATCAGCCACGTTTTACACCAGAACACTCACTCTTACAGTGACCAATGCAAACATTCTCCTATTTGAACCATTTAACAGGTTCTGAACAAAAATAGTTGCTGCTAATGTGATCATAGCTGACATGTAAAGTTTGTATTTTATGCTTAGAACCGGAGACCAATAATGAATGCAAATGAGTCATGATGATAGTGCTCCATTAATAGGTAATAAAATGGATCAGTGGTCTCAGCCATGGCTGAGGAGTTAATGCACATAGTCCAACACGTCATGCCTTGGTGCTCATGTGAACTTCACAGGCTTGAGTATGGCTCAAGTTCCTTTTAGCATGATTGAGCATACCTGTGCATTGAGCTGCAAGTGTGTTATGAGTGCTATATCTCTCTGGAGCACTTCTCTCTCTGGAGGTCCCCTTCACACATGTAAAGTTACTGAAGCAATCTTCTCCAATCAGACTGCACAGAGACACATCCTCTACAGATGAAAACAAGAGCACAAGCATGCACATACACACAATAGTTAAACAATGAAGCAACAGCATTGGTTAGAGATGATAAAAAGGAATCTTAACGGAATTAATGACACTCATAAAGTTTAGAATCCCTGGGTGATCACCGTTTTCCATTTAGACTGAGTTCAAGTTAATTAGGATTTCTTTCGGTTTTATTTAATGAGTTCTAAATGAAGTTAAGCTGTAATGAGCAGTGCGGCAGGGCCAGCAGCAGAAGGTCCCATCAGAAGAAGATTTTGAATTCTGTAGTCAGGAACTCATAATTAGGTCCAGACATCTGCAGGCACATTTTGCACCTTACCAGCACTGATTTTAAATGGATTGGAATGATTTCAAACATGGTGCAATGTGTTACATTAAGTTAAGAGAACTTCAATCCTAGCGCTAATTGTTAGCCAAGCACAAAAATAGCCAACATATTTAATAAACGTATGATTTGTAGACCTCTTTGTAGAAATCTGCATATGCGGATTCCATGTGGGGCTGCTTATAATAAACATTCTCAAATGCAGGAAGCGATATCTACATACAGACAGTAACAAATTTTTCAAGCATTCACCCAGCTAACAGTTTTAAGTTGTAAGAATGATTCCCTAATTTTCCATTACATAATAAAAACATTCAAAACATCTAGTTTTTTAGATGTTGCATTAACGTTACTGTGTGGTTACAAGAATGTTACTCTAGCTTTTTAAATTCTGCGATGTTTCTAAAATGCTCCACTAACAACTTAAGCATAATGTTTTTGATATATGGTGTAACCTTTATAAATGTTATATAAATGTTACTATAAATGTTGTATAAATGTACTAACTGAAAGAACACTATGAGAACGTTTAGAGAACACTAGTCAACGTTCTAAGAACATTCCCTGTTAGCTGGGCAAATAACAGAGTTATAAATCAAAATGTTAGTGCAAGGCTGTAAGAGCAGCAGATCAGGATTTATCACATCCTTGGATAACTTCTACTGAATTTCTCTCAGTTCAGTTCATAAGGACAAACAGACCTTATTGCCTTTGGAATCTCCTATAAACATGTTCTATACCACAGTGTATTGCTCCTAATTCTCTTTCTGTCGTTTGTGCTTTCAAACTGCATTTACTCTCTACTGTCAGCGCTAAACGTGTAAGAAAGAGAGAAAAGCAGAAAATCTCTCTCTTTCAAAACCAATTTCAAATAAACTGCTTCATTCTCAAAGAATCATATTTTTGTTCAGGGAATCTAATTTTTCTTCTGTTCCTTTAGTGAGGGTTACAGACCAGTGCAGCTCTTGGCATTTTAAAAAAGCAGACGAGAGATAACTTGAGTGGAATTAGACCACTCATCTTTTGGAGTGCTTAATAGATGTGCATGTGTTAATTAATCTAAACAATGGTAACAGGGGAGGACATGAATATTGTTGAATACTAACTAGATCAGTGATCTCTATGAAATAAACATTTGATTTAGACCAGGGGTTTAAATAGTATTTCTCATAGCAGACTTTACATCTAAGGTGAAATAGACATTCATGACAGCCTGTACTGATAATAATCCTTTGCTGTCAGTTCTAATCCCGAACCACATCTCACATTTTTCCAACCGGTTTATGCGAGGCTTAGTATTTGGTCTAAGCCTAAAAAATCTACCTATATCTGTTGTCCTCACTAACAGAATGAAAGAAAGCTGTGCATCTTCACTACCGAAATAAGATCAAAGGCTTTCATTATAAAGTGATCAGTCACAGGCATTCATTGTGATACAACAGCCACTGCATACCATGGAAAACCAAAAATTACACACACACACATACACATACAGAGAGAGAGAGAGAGAGAGAGAGAGAGAGAGACCTAATTAAACTTATTGTGAAAGTGCTAATAGCGTTCTGGGGAAAGTGAATGTGGAATAATGTGGAAATGCTTTGCCTGTTGATTGAAAAATCTATTACATACACAATCAACTCCAGTCCATTAACCTTGAATTCAATTATGCAGTGCCTGTGCATGTGATTATAGGCTATGATTGACAAAGACAGTCGTTAATTCTGTAATTATGCTAATAACTGAACGCATTTTGTCTTTCTGTACATTTTCTATGGAAGTATGTATCGATGTTCTTCAATTTGGCCAATTGCTCACACTGTGGGTCTGAAGATTAACTTGAGACTCTATGGCGCCATCTAATGGTTATTTGCCATACAGCATGTATGTGTAGGTGTGAAATATAACGAAAACTGACACCAAAGGTCAGAAAACTGGAATATTCATCTATCACTCTATCACTTCCTGTCCTCCTCCAAACATCTCTTTCTCTCTCTCTCTCTCTCTCTCTGCTTCTTTCTAATCCACAAATAATTGACTCCCATATCATAAAAATGTCCTGGTGCTCTATTTAAATGCCCTAAGGTGAAGCACTGTTGCTTCACTGTTGCTTGGAAGTGGATCTGGACCGAATCTCCTGTACTGCATTGATAATGTATTTGAAAAATTCTGCTGAACGGTTCCTATAGTGCTCAGGGCCAAAATCCCCCATAGGGTAAATGAGTGGATGCTGACACCCAGCATCTACAGCATATACAGAAAGTGCAGTCTCTGAAGGACAAAGTGTGTATGGAATAATGTACCTTAACCTTCGTAATCACAAAAGTAAACAAAAGTCAGAAAAGCTAAAAATACAACAGAATATATAAACAATATAGACAAAATAGCTAGTTTAGGCCATCACAGCAAATATTACTGAAAACAACGAAAATGTATTTTTATTTCATTTTTATATGTACTGCCCAGCACATGAAATAGAATTTGGTCCTAACAGACGGAGTGATGCTGGCATTGTAGAAGAAAACAAATACTTACTGGTTTCTCTTGTCTGTCTTGGATGCCCCATTTTTGGATGCCCGGGATGAAGGAGCACCTTCCATCTTATATTTATGATTGATTGTGTGGCTGTATGAATGTGTGTGTGTTTTGATTAGAAGTAAATATTGCTGTATATTGCATTTTTGCTTACTGGCTTTCTTTCCTGTTTTGCCACACACACACACAGTTTATTGAAAAAGAGGATGGAAAAGCTGCAAGCTGTCAAAATCACTGCCTTGGTTATTTACAGATAAAACCATTTGAATGAGTTCAATGTCTTTGATATTTTCCAAAAATATTGGAGAACAAATTTCACTTGCCATTGCTACAGCTTCTTTGGCTGTTAAAACTTAATTCATATTTACCTTCAGACTTACATGAATGTATGTCTATATATTTTCTGTGTGGGCTTTTTGTTGATATGGTGCTTTGAGACAGAAGGGACATTGTGCTCCTGTAATTACACTACTTTACCACTAGATGTCAGCATAAAATGGTAGCATTCACGCCAATAAAATCAAACGGTCTGTTCCTTGGCTGCGTCCGAAACCCAGGGCAGCTAGCTGCCTCGCAGCCCAGTCAGTCAATGAGTTCACAGGCAACGTTTTGTTATGAGAAGGTAGTACGAAAGGAAACGGCTTTTAGAACGACTTCCAAAGCGGAAGCGTAATGTAGCCTACTGTAACAATTTAAAACAAAAAATGTGATTGATTACAAGTATAACACAGTAAAAATCCTAACAAAAAATTAATTAAAGGTAATTAAAACAGTTATCCTTACTTACTTACTTACTTATCCTTTTAAACAGTTGTCCTTTATTATTCTCAGATGCCATTTATTATTATTTTACAACCCCCGAACTGCGTGCGCAGGGTTCTGGAACATTACAGAAGAAGAATATATCTGTACTGACATCAGAAATCGGCCAGTTGAAAGCAGGATGTGACACAACCACTGTATTTAGACGTGCTTTGAACTTTACTCTGTGGACTGCCTGTTGTCTTATGCAAATCTTGATTAAAAAAAATCTTTTAGCAGCGGATAATAATGCTTTTGCCAAGAACTGTATTCCATATCTTCCTTAACTACAGTTTTTAGTTCATTAGTAATTGTAGTACACAATAAGCTACACACCACATACAGTCCATTCAATAAGTTACACTGGAAGTCAAAATCACCTTTAACTTTTTACCAAAGACGTTTGTCCACTAGAATTGTTAAAATCTGTATTTTCAGTGTACAACTGACACAAATGCGAAATTGGAATTCTTAAAGAGAGATTGATTCTATTTTCAATTTAATTGTAGTTTGTTTTTATTTCTATTTAACTGTTATTGTTTTTTCCATAGATAGGAATATTCCCTAAATATTTTCTTTGTTTTGTTCCCACTTCTGTGTGGGTGTGTGTATTACCAGTCACACCAATAAAGTACTTTAAGAATTTAAATTTTGAGAGAGGGTAAGACAGACAGAGACTTACTTTAAGGCACAAGGGGCAGGACCACCTAACACCAATGCCCCACCCCCTCAACCTCTCAAGACACACATACTTACACTAACACACATTTACACTCTCCCACTCTGTCTCTCAGTGCCTCTGTCCAGACAGCTGCTCCAGACCTCACCGCCCATTTCCATTCTTACCAACTTAATGCCACACTTCTGAGTGTGTGAGCTAGCATTTCATCCAGAGCCTGCTGTGCTTTTTAAGGAGTCTCTCAGTTTGTAAAAATTTCACCTGGAGAAATAGAACAGTTACCATGACGAGGATCATACTGCTGCTGCTGGTCGCCCTGACAGGGCCCTTGTGTACCTTCACCCTCGCAAGTAAGTTAAGATACACACTCACACAAACACTTCTGTTACACTCTGTACATCTTAATCTGTTTCTGCCCTCATTGGTGATCGTATCTGTCACTGATGCTAATGCTAATATTGTTTGTTGAGATACTGTTGAGATTGTTGTACATCTTCACTAAATGAGGTGCTATTAAGTAATTATTCTCTCTAAACACGTGTAGACATAACTGACCACATTTTCTATGTGTATGGGTGGCGGTGAGATTTTTTCCTGATGCTGTCTGCTGTGTTGTTTTGACTTTAAATGTAAGTATATACAAGTAAAAGATTTATTTATTCAAATTCCGTGTAATCGAATTAAACCCAATATCGTCATTTGTATACCCACGTCTTTCCTCCTGGCCTACATCATTGTGGTCATAATTATGTCAGAGGGAATATATTTACAAGTTTCTACTGTTTTTAGGTCATGAAGCAAGTTATCCAGATATTTAAGCATATGCTGATACAGTGATTCTCTTACTTGGGCCCTGGGCTGGGAAAATGATGTAATGGGGCAATTATTTTAGTGCCCGTCTGTAGTCAGCACTATCCCTTTCCATTTTGTATTTTTAATGTGAAAAGAAACATTTGACCCATTTTGTACATTTGAACTGGCCAAAGAAAACAAAGCAATAACAATAAGCCATAATCTATGGAAACTATTTAAGGTAAACAGAAGAAAATTGTAGGGGAAAGCTATACTGATAATGGACAAAGAAACATGGGAGCAAATCAAACCACTCACTGTCCCTCATTCTTTAACGCTCTCTGTTTCTCCCTCTTTCTTTCGCTCTGGGCAGGGTTACACCACATGTATTAATAGAGCTAACTCTATATTTGAGGGCACCATCTGAGCGTTTAGTACACAGACAGCAGACCGGGCTGAAGAGAGACGCCCCACATGCGCTTATTTTGTGTCATTTTTCTCCCTCTTCTCACCCCCGTTCACTTGTAACCATCTTTGGCGGGGTATCAAGCCCTTCAGAGGTGGGCTGAGGGGTATGCGTGTTATTTTTAAACTGCAGTGCCTCTGACTCATTGCTCAGTGTCGGTTACAGCCCTCTAAAATGTTACATTGAGACATTCAGCAACTTTTAAACTTGAAACAGCTCACTTCTCCGGCAGTCAAAGGAGTGGCATCGGCGCAGACTCTTCCTCCCCAGACTTCCTCTCTCCACTTCTGCCTCTCTTTCTTTTTCCTGCTGGTATTTGTCTCCCTCTCTTCCCATTTTCCCTGTCCTGTAGTGCCACTCCCTGTTCTAAAAGCGAGGCTTCGTCGGTTTCTCCTCCTTAATCCTGCATGTGCTCATTGAGATGTTAGGAATCATCTATATGGCGTTATATATATACATCTGGACTGTGTTGTGGTTTTATTATTATGTGTTATGTGATGTCTGCTTGACTCAATCTGTTATGCGTTGAAGTGTTTTGAACACAGTATTGGTAAACTGACATTGGAGAGCACATCAAGGTGTTGAGTGTACCGGGCATTAATTTTGTTACATGAACCCAGAGCCTCTCACAAGACCTTCAAATGCAACCACAAACTCTGCCCAACCTATTCGCAGAGATGAATCATCTTCGTATACCTCAAAGTGAAACAACTGTATAATCTGAATGACCTCAGATTATATACTTTATATGACTATATAAAATTATATCTAAATGACCTTTATAGTGTTCAATCTGAATTAACTCCATAAATGTAAAAAGTAAGAATTAATACCTTACTTTTTAGAACTCATAATCAACTCCTTTAATCTAAGTAAATTCTACAAGTGTTCCTGTGCAAATCTAAATCAGAAGGAATTTACATTTGTTGGTCACTTTGGAGCTCTGGTATATTCAGAGTGTGTCTCCCACAAGTCTGGAATCTTGTGCATTGTATTTAGATTAGGCTGTGTGTGTAGTCTGTTATATGTTGTCCCTGGAGATTGTAAGTGTGAGAGCAGAAGTTTGCTGTTGAAGCTGTTGTAGTGATAAGAGTGATTTTCCACTTGCTCTCTTGTCTGCTGCCCACTCATAACATGCCATGTAATGTGTACGCAATGTGTGTGTTTGTGAGAGAGTGAATCTGACTTCATGAGATATTCTTCTTTCCCATTACTAAAACATTCCAGCATCATACTCCCTCACAACACACACACACACACACACACATTGCTGAAGCAGTAGATTGTGTTGTGATGAGGGGGGTGTCTGTCTTTCATGTGTTTTATCCTGAAAAAGGTGTTTCTGTCTTGTTCGACTCCTAATATACTGGCCTCATTGTCTCTATTTTATTGCATTCCTCATTGCATTCCTTTTATGGTTTCCGTTTTTCTCAGGGAAAAGTTTCAGGCATGGTCACAGATATGAATTTGATCATCTGCTGTGTGGATTTTCATGGATATCCAGAGGGAAAGGTTTCTCTGTCATTGGCCAGGAGACTTGATGGAGTTTTGTGTCTCTTAAGCATAAATTCTATTTTATTTATAAGTAATACACATATTTAAAAGTAATATAATATAAATTATAAACATAATTATTATAAATTTAAACAAATTATAAATTATTAACATGAACAAACAAACAGCACTCACACATACACACCTGTTATTGTACAGTTACATTAGTTACATACACAGTTGCTGCATATGCAGATTGAAAAGACACATTGAAATAGTGTGAGAAAACAGTGTGCTCTTTCTCCTTACTCTACTGTTATCATATCATGTGTATTTATGTGTGTGTGTGTGTGTGTGTGTGTGTGTGTGTGTGTGTAAACAACCTATAAAATCATACAATACAATTTTTTTTATTTATTGTAAAACTGCAGAAAGTTTTCTTCTAAGGTTGAAGTGTGGTTTAGGGTTATGGTACAGCGTTTTTAACTAGCTGTGTATAAAAAACAATAGAAGTCCATGGAATGTCCCCACTTAGATAAGTAAATGTGTGTGTGTGTGGTTGGAGGGGTAAGGAGCTATACTTAGAGCTAATTGTTGGGGTCTCAGAACATAATGGGTTGATTGTTAGCAGCAGTCAGCAAGAACATTAATATAAACAAATGCTCCCACACACCCAGAACATTGTGATGTCCCCGCCCCACCCATGCATATGTTTGTGTGTTTGTTGGCAGTTTTTTTAATGTGGCGGTGTAATTATAATTATGCATTTGAAAGACAATTTTATCCAAAGTGACTTAAGGTGCCCTCAGGTTTTTAATCAGTATGGCATCAAACACTTGACCTTGCTGTTCCTACTATGCTCCACCAGTTGAGCTACACAAAACCTAAAATAATTAAATATTTAATTTTAATGCTGTGTTTTATTTGGCCAGCCCAGTTAATTTGGGTATATTAATTAAAGGTTAAAATTAACCAACTAGATAAAAATCTACAATTAAATCCCACACTTGTCTGAAAACGTCTGACTCATGTAATGAGTCAGCCGAAGATAAAATCTACATTCTAAAATTATTTATATATAAATATTCTATTACAAACAGTATTTTAATATTCACTCGTAAAATGCTTATGTGTAATATGCCTAATCTGTGTAACCTGTGTTGAGTGTGATATTTTAAACTGGGTCGTTCAGTAGCTAAGGTGATGTTATTGTAAAGGGAGGTTCCTCTCAGATCACCAACAGAATGACTCTCATATGGAGTCTATCTGGCTTATACTTAGCACAGTAAATAGCACAGATCTGAGATCAGAGTTTAATGGTTGCTGAGGTCTTTGTGAGTAATGCAGAAAGATCTAAAATCAGTGCCTGAGGAAACAGGCCTATTTTGCCCGTTTAAAGAAAAGAGAATTTTGTCCAGTGCCTCATTTCCCTCTTAGCAGTTAATGTTGACTCCACCCCGGAAGTTATACAATTAGTCTTACAGAAGGCATGACGCTGAAAGGAAGTGACCTCATTACTGTGGAGCTGAGTAGTTAGGATTGGTTTTTTGGGAGGGTAGGTGTGGTTGGATGATTTTGAACATAAATGTTAGTGCGTAAGTACGTGTTTGTTGGGCTGATGGAGAGGCCGGAATGTTCTCACTATTAATGACAGGCCATGAGAAAATTCTGGCTCACCCATCTAATACAACCACCAGAAAACCAAAACCGAATAAACAATGTCTGTTACTGGATTTTCTTTGTCTCTAATGTTGTGCTTTCTCCAGATGCTTCCTATAGACATACCCAGCTAACAGGGAACGTTTTCAGAACAATGGTTAATGCTCTCTTAAAGATCCTTTAAGGTTATCAAAAAATGTTTCTGCAGTAACGTTAAACTTTTTAAGTTGTTAGTGGAATGTTTTAAAAACAGAATAAAATATTCTGAATAACATTCTTATAACCAAGCATAACATTTATACAATGTCTACAAAAAGATCAATGCCAACAATCTTTTAAATTTCTCATCTTGTGTTCCACGAAAAGAACAGCATACAGATTTTAAACAACATGAGGGTGATTAAATTACAGCAGAATTTAAATTTGAATTGTCTCTTTGCTTTCTGTTTTTTTCGTGTCAGGTACTCTGGTGGTGCCAACAGCTTCTTATCTAGATGTGATAAATGCAACTGAATCAGTCCAGCCTGCTGAAACAGGAAAAGCAGAGGAGCAAGCTCCACTTTCAACAGAAGTTTCAGTTACTGAGTCATCTACGGAGGTAACTAAGGAGGTGGTTACGGAGGTGACTACCGCAGAAGCAGATACACCAGCAGTTTCCACAGAAGCACCAGTAACACAATCAGAAGTACCAATAGAAACAGCAACCCCAACCAATCCAGCAGAAGAACCTGGAGCTGATGAGCCTGTCACCACTACAGCCCCTACAACAGTTGATGAAGCAGAAGTATCAAGTGACCGTGCAGAAGCAGAGAATACAACTGTCGAGGTGGAAGATCAAGAAGGTCAGACACGTTATATATTCTCACAGACTAAAAATGAGTCATGCACACGTTATTTGCACAGTAATAATGCAAACACAAGCACAGAAAGTGCATTTTGCCCAGGAAATATCTTTAAAATCAGAGTGCCGTGTTGTGGAATGTTGTTTACTATGACTGTAAAGTATTTAAAACGTAGAAAGTGCAAATAACTACACCGCACTCTTTGTATATGGCAGGTTACTTGATCATTGTGTGATAAATCGCTGCTGCCACAGTCAACAAGAGATTTATAATTTGCATAGAAAAGATGCGTATTTGTGCTAAGAAAGAATGACCTACTTTAAATTCACAAGCAATTGCAGGTGGCGAGATGAACGAGATGCAGATTTTCTGTTGACATTTACTTGAAATAGCAACTATCAGGAGTGGCTGTTAACATGTTGACATATCTCCTTTCTCTAGCCACAGGTACAGGACAGCTGGTGGGGATTGTAATCGGTGCATTAATCGCTGTGATTGTTGTCATTGCTGTGATTATACTGGTGGTCAGGAGAATGGGCCAGTACTCGTAAGTACTTCTTGTCGATTTCTTTGCTTTGATGAATGAACTGTTTTCCCATTGATTACAGGCACAAAGTAACAAGGCACTTTGTTACCTGCTGGTGATGCTTTGGAAATGTTTTCTCTGTATGAACTGGGGTGAAATTAATTTTGCATGTTAACTGTAAATGGTTTTCTATGTTGTAGGACTGCAAAGAAACGAAAGCCTCGGAAACATAAGGGCATCTTGATCTCTGTAATTGTTTAATTGACAATAATTCTAATTAATCAGAGTATTCTAAATTTTTCTTTTTAATCATATAAAGATAATTCTGTTATAGCATAATCAAACTATGTTGCCCCCTAAGTTACTGGACAGTATCAAAGACTGTTGAACAGGGAAGTGATGTCATAATGAAATCCTCTATAGATGCAGGTCTGTTTTTTTCCATCAAACTTTCTGGGAACCTTTTTGTTTTGGGGGTGGGGGNAGTGCTGTTTATGCTATAAATAAATAATAATATAATAACTGATGGAACTCAAATGACCTAAAACTTGTTCCACATGTATAGTTTTGAAATAGACTGATTTTAAACGTTAATTAAGTAACGTTAATTAAATTTCACACGTTAATTAAGTATTTTAAAATACTTGTGCTATTCCAAGCTAACATGCAAAGGCTACTATGGGCTATTTGTAATTAATTATTGTAATGGTGCCAGTAATTGAATTAGTCTAATTAAACATCCTAACCAGAAAAACAACATGCTTGCTCAAACAATAGTTTAAGTTTGGGGTGGGTCCATCTGTTTATCTCATTACTTTGCTGTAACATTTGGTGATACGTGTTTTACAGAAATTACACACTTCATTCTTCATTATAATTTAATTTAAATTACAGTTTATATTTTTGCAAACCTATTAACAAACCTATTATTTATATTGTTATACATTTACCTTAATTTATTTGTCTGTTGGTGATTCATTCTTTCATTTTTGTTTCCCCAGACCCTGAAAAGAAGGTCGTCAAGACAACAAGAGAAGAAAAAGAAATTCTGGAAGTTCTGAACTATTGTTCTGATGTTAAAAACAATGCTAGCTGCACTCTAACCATCCAGGATGAAAGGGGATCAGGAGACCCCTCATCCATACAAAAGGATGTCCTACCACAACTTCCTTATTTACCCCCCATCTACCCCGCCCACAACTCCCCCTATTTAGCTTGTGTAGCCCCATTTACGCCCCAACAGTGGGAGGTCACAGGAAGTTAGAGTATCTGAGTTTTAAAATGCATATTGAAGTAAACAAAAGATGTGTGCATGTGGTCTCACTAACTGTGAGTTTATGAAGGGCCTAACAAACAGCTTTACATGCAAGCAAACGCTTGTATGTAATTTTTTATTCCAGTGAATGTATATATCATAGAAAGAAACTCCACAATCTCCTCACTAGTCAAAATATTTCAGTATGACACAGACACACACACAAACACCAAATTAAGCCAATCCAGGACACGATTTTAATTATTCTTAACTTGGTATCCTACAGGTATGACGCATTATGCGCAGTTCATGAACTGTTATAAGCAGATACTGAGAACATAGTTTGTCCAGGTTCAGTCATTGCATAAGATATCTCATTTACTAGTTTAGCAGCCTTGACACGGATGCCTTAATCTTATTTACATCATTTTTAGGTGTTTGTTAAGGGGAGCAGCACACATTGAGGGCTCCCATGTAAGTTGTAGATTTATTTTTTGAAGTGCATTAATATGGAGTGACTTGACTATTGTTTATAACTGTCACCCATTGAAAAGTGACATCACTTTCTGAGGAACACATCAGTGTTCAGAATACATGATTTTAACAGTATACAGACATTCTGTATCAAAAGGCCTTACTCATTTTGCATGATATAGTTGTTTGCATTACTTTGGGTCAGTGTTTTGCACCCTCTTTACACTGAAGTGTATTGTGTTTCTTACTGATTTTTTAGAGCATGGCTATCCTGGGCTTTTCTTTAGGAGATCAGTAATAAGTGCACTGAATGACAAAAAACATGTTTATTAATCAGAAGACGCTTTAGACACTGCAACTGTTTGCTACGTGACTTTTGTTTTGTTGTTTTCTCTATTGTTTTTGTCAAAATTCTCCTGATACACCATTGTGCCATGTTTTAATTTCCCCCTTTGATGTCCTCTTAAAACAGTGTTTGTTTGTGTGTCGAGCATTTTTGGTTGTAATTGTTCATTCTGTTTCAATAAAAAATTAAATGTATGTTGCATTTCTATATTGTGTCGTTGTGTTACAGTGGATCACAGATATTGTCTGTGTTTATCTCTGTTTACTTTTCAGCCCATTTTGCTTGCCTTTCCAATTCTTGACACACACACACACGCACATGGCCATTCACTCTCTCTCTTACACACACCCACACATTTTTTCTTAATCCCTCAGGATATAGAGATGACAGATTAGGAACATCAATTGATAAATAGAATCGATGTATAAAAGCATCTTTGTAAACATGAATGTGTTCTTAAATGACCTCTCTAGTTAAAAAAAGGCCAGAAACAGTTGCTGCAAAAATGAAATTGGGATTCTTAAGTCACATTTAGTAAACAGGGCATTCCATTAAATAACAAAACATAAAACCAAGTAACATTTATTGGAAATGAAGCTCAAACATGCTTTACATGCTTTACAAAATAAGAGTTCTGCAATAATTGTTATACTGTTAAAATGTAAGATGGAAATTTATTTGGACATTTATTGTTATTAGACTTAGAGGAACATACCTATAGTTGATTTGACAAACTACAGCTGTGGTTTCTTTGTCAAGACACCTGTGTGAACTGAGGAGAACTGTTGGGATCATCTTATTAAAAGTAATTTGCAAGTTTGCTCTGGGACTACCATGATTTCTTCCCCTTGGTTTCATTTTTTGTTACTTTATCATCCCAAGTGTCCAAATTCCTTTTAGGGACAGTGTACTGTATATATAATATACATGTGTACTGCCCTATATAAATATTCTGTTAACCGAAGGGTTAATATTAGGGTAAATTTGTAGTTTGCTTACTTTGGTCCTGGATCACTCTAACATTGATCATTTCCGTATTCTTAAACGAAATAATTTCTAAAATATATTCCTAACAGATCTTTCTCTCACGGCCTCTAACTTGGAGGCCCTGAGAAGGTAAATAACGATGCGAGACACTCAGTGCTCACTCTTCAGTGTGCGTTTGTGTGGGAGTGTATGTGCTTGACTGTGGTTTTAGGCAGTAACCCAGCCACCCTCTCTCTCTACCATGAACAATGGACTCTTTTAGTGGGAAACCCACTCTGACGTCCTGAAGGAGCCTGAGCTGTGTAACACTAGTGTGTCTGAGTATATGCTTGTGATACCATGAATCCTGTACATTCTTAATGAGAGGGACACTTCCTGACCCGCAAAGGTCTACATGTATACTTGCATGTATACACAAGTGGACACACAGTACAATGCCAGAAGCCCCCAAAAGCACAAAACAATGTCTGGACATGACATACACAGCCCTAGGGGCTGTGACGGTATCAGATTTTCAGTACAAGGTTATCATGACCAAAATAATTTATGATAAGAGATATTATTGCAGTTTCTATTGAAATAAAAAACAATAATGCTATCGGTTCATCTTTAATTCTGTTCATTTTGTGTTTTCTCTTTTTTGGCTAATGGATCACAATGAAAATAGGTGTAGGGTGTAGGGAGGCAGAGAAAGAGAGTGTGTAATAATTGTGGCTCTTAAGGCAAAATGATTAACAGGTGCAATAGCACCATCTACTGTGTTGGAGTGTCAATGATACTGGTGCTGAATTATTTAGTACTGTGGAAGTGTTATGAGGTCATTAAATTCTACAAAACAATCTTAGCGCTACTTTACTATACTGCATGCATAGTACTATATTCAATTAAAGGCTTTCAAAGAACATGCTTACAATTGGTATGAGCTTTGTAAGTTAGTAACTTTAGTTAAATGCAACTAAATGCAAGGTTTTCAATTTGTGGGGAGTCAAACCCATAACTTTGGCATGGGTAGCACCATGCATTAGATAAGCTACAGGAATGAACCAATGCACCTGGGTAAGAAGGTTACATGTAAGACACAGACCTTCCATGTGTGAGTGTATCAATCATGTACCATAGCATATTTTCAGTGTATAAGAGTCTGTGTTCACGGGAGGAAGGCAAATAGAGCCAGACATCAGCCTAATGTTTACTTCAGACACATGCACACACACACACAGTCTTCTAGCTTTCTGGTCACTCCTCAGACCCTGAGAAACACTCGCTCTTAGTGCTGCCCACTCAGTTGATATATTTCTGGGGAGCGTATGTATGCAGTACCAGTGAGAGACCGATCTGGATTAGCTGACGGTTAAACACTCTGCTTGGCTCACACAAAACGAGTCAAGTATTTTATTAATTTATCATGTGTATTTAATTTTTAATAAAAATGTCCATCTCGGTCTCCTGTTCAGGGTTAGCAAAGAAAAAAATCTAATTATTCATACACAAATACACATAACAATACTGATCTGTGTGTGTTCTAGCTTGAATAAGTTAGTAAGTTAGTTCATCCCTGCTGAAAAGGTCACTGGTTTAGACCAGTGTTAATTTCCATACTGGCCCAGGCTAATTTAAGGTGGGCAATGCTGATATAGTAAAGGAAGTCTTTCTATTAAGATTAACTTTAAAAACAATACAATATCAAAAACAACAATATCCCATGCTTTAAAAGCACTACAATAATTAAAAGACATCAAAACAATGACCATCCATATGCATTTAAAGGTTTTCCAGGTATGTGTATTTGTGTACACATATGCGCTTGTTGTGATAAATGTCAACTTTAAAGTTTATATGATGTTAGAAAATAGAAAGTGTAGGTGTTGGGTTTATAATTTAAGAGATTAGGATGGGGACTAAGTTCACACAGCAGTAAAAATCAGACTGATGATACAGAAGGCACAGAGAGTAACCATATATTCTGCTGATACACAGCGTTGTGGCAAACATGATCTCACTCATTAGCATACTAGAGGAACACACATGGTACATGCTGGTGCCTCATTCTTACACAAACACACACATTGTAATATGACAGAATGTTCAGTGCGATGATGAGACTGCGAGGACAGAAGAGCAGCTGAATAAATAAGCATGACAGAGAGAAGGTGAAGATTACATTTACATTAATTAATTTAGCAGATGCTTTTATCCAAAGTGAAAGAAAAAAAACATTTTTGTAGGAAAAAGAGTTTCCTACAATAATGCACAGTATAATTTGACAGTTTTATAATGGGTGATTGTTGGAAAAAAACGTTTGATTTTTGATAACAGGTCACCAATGTATACATTTTAGACAGTCCATGTGCTGGTATCAGACCTGTATTTTTAACATATACATATTACAAACACACACGGTTCCCACACCTCTTTAAACAAAAACGTGATTCATTTCCCTACGTATAGACACAAGCGCACGTATACATAGACGTACTCTACATGAAAAGCTAGTCCTACAAGTTGAAACACAGAGATCTCTAGTGGTCAGTCGTAATAACTACAGGCATGTGGGTTTTCAGATTAGGGCAAACATATTACCCTAACATTCAATTAAATGTATTTAAAGTTAATCTAAAGCGTACATGCACTAACACACACATCTGCTGCTGGCAATTAAATACTCTTTTCCAATTTATTATCGTTTTGTTCACTTTTAAATAATATTGCGTTAGTTTACAATTGTAAATAAAATGCTATACATAAAAAATATAAACGCAGGTTCCATTTTGTAGATGTTAAATGTAGCAATAATGTTTTAAATGTAAAACTTTGTTTCTGAAATAATCTATTGTTCTGTGTACTACGGGGGCTGTCATCAGATAGATGGTGATAAAACAATATACCAGCAGATCGTGGATGTTGTCTACTTTGTAATGCATTCGCTCTTTTTATATGAAATATATGAAAGACGTCCCTAATAATTGCAAATATTCCGTGTTAGGATACAGGCGCCTCTCGCACATGCGCTTTTTTGTTAGTACAGTATGATGCGAAAACTCTTGTGACCACTTAGCCGCGCGCGAGCGACTGCAGCGCCTACTGTCCTGCGCTTGCTCACCAGAGCAGCGGGGCGTCAAACCAAAGCTGGTAAGCAATGCTCAGGTACATTAAATTTAAAACACGGAAAAAAGAGGCATATGTAATAAAAAAATTCGGGTAATTGGCTTTCCGGACAGTTGCTGTCGCTCTTCTTATTTTGTCTTGAGAGTTGGTATTAACTCTTTTTTTTATTTACGTAAGCAATTACGTCTTCAAATCACAGCAATACGTACTTGCTGTATCCAACGTTAAGCAGCAAATTTATGTTTAAGAGCTTTAAAGGGCCAGACCGGGACCTGTCTGTGTTCAGCAGCAGTTCCAAACTGGGTTGTCTTAAAGGGGCTGTCAGACGCCCGAAACATGTGCACTCTGATCACAATAATAATATATACACCTGTTTTCGGTTCAGCGATGAATCTCTCTTTAAAACAACAGAACCTATTCGTGGGTATCGGTGGTGTATGTTGAATTGTCAATTGCTTTGTTGTTTACACACATGCGTTAATATAAATAGGCCGGTGTGATATTAAAAACACCCACGGTACTGAAACTCTATGTCCCGCATACAGCTTGAATGCAGCAGTTATGGTAGCATTACGTTATTTCTTTATTATTGAAGGCAGTATCTCTTGGCACAGATTACTGGCACTGGTTCTGGTGCCATGGTGCTGATCATTTGTCTGCTTCCTGCATTAAGACGTCCGGTGACCCAGAGACGTGTCTGTTATATTAGATTAGGTTGTCTGACAACATAGTTTGACAGGTGGACAAGTGCTATGCAAAACGGAATCTCAGAAGGGCATTTCTGTTTATCTTCAGCGACATATCTGAACATGTTTTGTAAACAAGTGGTGTTGTTCAGACAGGAATAACCCCATCAGTTTAACCAATTAGAAATAAGACACCATGTAACTAACCAACCACTCTGTTAAAGCGACAGTGTAATTTGTCACTGTCTTAAAATGTATTTCCAAAGCAAGAACGTATCAGTCTAGGTTACTATTTAATTTTTGATTATTATAATGGATGTTAAATGGCAACTGGTAGGGGTGTGTCTAGGCCTTGGGCTCTGAATATTTATCGGCTCATAAGCAGTAGGTTCTTTCTTTTTTTGTATTATGTATTCATAATCTTAAATTGTGTTTACGGCTTTGCTTATTAATTTGCTATGTTGCATAATGTTGATGAAATTTTAAAGTGGTTGAACTTCTTAATGCAGGATAGACACAGGCAGCACAGGCTTCACAAGTCCTTTGGGGATTAACATTAGTGAATTGCATGTATTTGATTTTGGACTTAAATAATGTTGAGTAATTGGGGAAATCTGTATTAAAGGTTTTAAACCTCAGCCTAAACTTTTGTTGAACGTAACAGCACATCGTGTGCAACTTTGACATGGCTAGAAATATAACACAAAGCATAGCGAGTCGCTGTATATATCTAAAATATGTCTGTAAAATGAACAAGTGGTCTCAGCATTCTTAATTCTTAAAGGTTAACTTGTTGAACACACCCCTAACCAGTTAGGGGTGTGTTCTAGATTACTGAACTACTTTTTATGTATCAGGCAAATATTAGATTATTATATCAAATGACAAAATTTGTTCCCCCCCCTATAAAAAAAATGTTTTGCTATGTTTTGCTAATTAATGTATTTCTTTGGTGTGTCAAAGGCATGATCATGTGTTTTAGTTGTGGAAGCAGAGAGACTCAGCATGTCATCAGCAGATGTTCTCCAGCAACCTGAGGTTCAACATACTCACTCTAATGAAACAGCACTTTGCAGCATTATGGAGCAAGAAAAAGAAAGGATAGTTGAAGGTAAAGAGGGAGGAACAGGTGAGAAGATAGATTGCAAAAACAACCCAGACATCCAGTTGTTCCAAAACACAAGCCAGCCTGTATTGGTCATAACTCAAAACCTAGCTAATCAAAGTCAAGCAAGTGGGACTGAGCATGCTGCAACCATAAAACAGGACAATGACATGATTTTAAATGGCTCTAAAGATGACCTTGACCCTGATGGTAATCTCAGGGGTTCTTGTGAATTGCCGTGTCCTCGCTGTGAAAGACGATTTATGAGTAGTCAAGACTTTGAACGTCACATGCATACACATGCTCTAGCAACCCGCCACGCACAGCAGTTTAAATGCAGTCAGTGCAGAAGGACCTTTAGTACATTGTTTAGTCGACGGAAGCATGAGAAAAGACATGAAAACCGCACGATCAAAAAAAAGACAAGAATGCACGATCATTGCACAAGTACTACCTGCACTGCCCATCAGGTTATGCCTGGCAGTGGTGAACTTCACACTGTCCATTTGTCTAAAGCAGACAAGGTATCACGGAACCCAGAGCCAGTCAAGTACAGTGCAGCTGATGGTAAACAGAAGGGTGCCTCAAATAAAAACAATAATGCCACAAACATCTGCAAGTACTGCAAAAAAGCATTCAGGACTTATACCAGTCTAAGAAGACATCAGCGTAGGATCCATGAGCGCCAACTTCTTCCTAGAGGAGTTTGTAAGTTGTACAGTTATACAAGAATCTGAGGGACAGCAGGTTGCTGAACCCACAAAGGACTCTCAGACTCGACTGATGAAGAACATCAGTCAGGAAAGGGCGTACATGGTTGACATCTCTAGTAACATTTTAGAGAATCTCAGCTTTTACATAGATGGTAAAATTGTCTCGACGAGCGCTGTGAGTAACTGTGAGGTGGTTGAGATGAACTCTGAGGGCTCTGCTGTGATTGGGCTAAATGCTGTTATTGTTAGTCCAACTCCGATTACTCAGGGTCTTAAGTTAGAAGCCAATACTTGCAATTTGACCTTTGACCTGTCTGGACAATCCTCCAACAGACGTAGAACTTCAACTCCACCTTTACTTCCACAAATTAAAACAGAATTGGAATCTGAATCCGTCTTAACCTCATCATCTCAGTCTTCTTTGTCACTGTCGTTTACATCAGGAGCTGCTCTGTTAGCTGCTCATCTGCCCCAGTCAACTGAGACTGTTGCCTTGCACAGGGAAAAAACTGTCTATCTGTCTCCCAAACTGAAGCAACTCCTTGAGAATCAGGATGGCAGTAAATTGGCATTTGCACTAATTGCTGATGGCCAGAAACTGGTCCCTCTCTTATCTCTGACTCTTTTACCTGCAACAACTAGATTTAAGAGACGAACAGCATCCCCTCCCAGCTCTCCACAGCAAAGCCTTGATTTAAGTGTAAAGGGTGTCATACCAGATCCTGAATCTACTGAAACCAAGGATTCAAATTTGGACAACCATGAGGCATCTCCTAGCTTGAGCTTTTCAGGCAGTGATGAAATTGGACATTTGAACCCAACCACAAACAACTCTGATGAAGTTCAAATGCAACAACAGGTTTTGCCATTGGACTGTTCTGTTTCAAGAATGGATGGAAATTCCTGTCCTGGTGGAAATTCCTGTAATCAACAACCATTGGACCTCTCCAACTCTGTGGGTAAAGAAGACAGCAGTGAGACCTTAGCAGAGTCCATTCTGGACTTAAGTATTAGTGGAAAGAGCTTAGATTGTGATTCACCAGGTGGCTGTGTCACTCAGTCTGCTTTGAGGAAGAGTAAACCTAACTCCATTATGCTTCAGAAGGTTCTAACGAATGAGTGTGGTGGTGTAGACATTCCCTCTGTTGGCATTTTAGCTGCTCCTAGCCTCCTCCGTACTCCTGACATAACAAACTTTGCAGTTATGGCAATGCCAGATTCAGGTCCTTTTGTATCCTTATCTACTCCCACAGTGGCGCCAATTCAGGAAGTTTATCCTCTTCAATCCTCTCTCTTGGTATCTGACACTGTGCTGCACTGATAATCCTCCACATCTCTCACAGGGTGATTTGAAAGTGACAATCCCTGAATGGATGACCTCTGCTTCTGACGGTGTGGCTCATGCCCTTGTACCTGCAGCCACTTCACACAGTTTACAAGGCCCCTATTGGATCTCAGATCCCACTTTATGTGAACTAGCCCAAAGAAAATTGATTGTAGACTCTGTATTAGCCTCGGATGCCCAGATATGTTCTCACTCTCTACCTGTTAACCAATCAAACATCACATCCTTGACTTTCCCACTGAACACGGTTTTTATTGAATACACTGTCGCACTGCAGTCTACTGAAAACATTCTACCACCTCTTCAAGCTAATTCTGTTCAATGTCCCTCTGACAAAATAGCTGTAGATACAACAGTACGGCAGGAACCTTATGTTCCATCTGAGCCACAGCCTCTCACCACCTCTGAGCCTCTTACTCCAATTGTGGGCACACAATCATCACCTTCAGAGCAGTCATTAAGGTCTACAGATGGCACACCGACCTTGACCTCTTCCATCAGTGCTGCTAAGGAAGAGAGCAGAGAGGGAAAGGAAAACTCAGTACCCCCTGCTAGTGCTAATATCCAGACCTCTGATTACTCTAAACAGGACAACAAAATAGAAAACGAATCATCTCCCATGCATTCTTTTTGCAAGAACTTTATGTGCAATGTGTGTGACCATCCCTTTCAGTCTATGGAAAGTCTCAGTCAGCATGTAGGTGAACACTCCAAGGAGTGGCCCTATAAATGTGAATTTTGTGTACGGTTGTTTGAAAGTGACACGGATTTACTGGAGCACCGTTCCAGTTATCATGGCATTGGTAAAATATATGTCTGCAAAATATGTTCTAAAGAATTCGCTTTCTTCTGCAACTTGAAGCAGCATCAGCGAGATCTTCATCCTGGTCAAGAGTGCTCACACACTGAAGTCGTGCATGGCAAATTAAGAGCTGAAAATCATAACAATCCCAAAACTGGCATCCATCCAGGCCTTAACATCACAGAAGATAAACAAGAATCTGACAACACAACCTTAAAAACAGAGCAGGACTGCTTGGACTTGAACTCTACTGAAGAGTTGTATACCTCAATAAAAATCATGGATAATGGAGGGGTCAAACCAAAAGGCCCAGATGTACGTTTGGGTATTAACCAACATTACCCAAGTTTTAAACCCCCTCATTTCCATACCACAATTGTACGCCAACTGGGACAGCAACGGCTTCAGCCACAAACTTTACCACCCACAACATCCCTCAGACCTTTAGGACAGCCATTCGATGCACAAAGTGTGGTAAGAGCTTTGACAACATGCCTGAACTACACAAGCACATCTTAGCCTGTGCTAATGCTAGCGACAAAAAGCGCTACACTCTTAAGAAGAACCCTATACCACTTAAGCAATTTGCAAAACAGCAAAACGGGGTGCTATCAGTTCGTTAATAGTAGGCAGAATCTTTCACAGAAGTTTGGACAACCAAAAAAGCTAACCTTTCATGAATCATCAAGTAGGATAAAAATGAGTTTCCTAAATAAGAAGAAATCTCAGCTGGTGCAAAAAGGTAGATCTACGGGGGGCAGAAAGTCCTTTGCCCAGGATAACCTGGGGGTTTATGTCCTCACTGTAGCAGGGAGTTCACATATAAAGGCAGCTTAAGAAAACATGTAGCTTATAGCTGCGCCCTGAGACCGGTCAGTAGAAAATCTCAGAAAAGAAACCTCTGCATCATTTCAGCCCAAGAGAACAATGGGAGCCTTCGCAGCCAAATGGCACATATGAGTGCAAACCCACATGAATCAAACTATGGGCCAACAACAATAACAAAGAGTCCGATTAACAAGCCAGACACAGCAGCTGATACCACTCATGATATCAGGCTCAAAAGATCCACCTTTCTGTCAACATCTGTTGTTCAATCAAGTAAAGAATGCAAGCCTATTTTAAAGGGAAACTTTTTGCCACAGCTAGCATCAAAGCAAATAGTTCTCTCCTCTGTTGCTCAAGCTAACTGTCAGGAACCAGGTGTTCGGGTACATGTTTTAGGGAGAAAAATGGAACAGAGAGTGGGAGATGTGAAGATACCGCACAGAAAAGAGGACATTTTGTCTCTGAGGTTAAGGGAGCGAGTAGGACCGGTTACCCGCAGCGTGCAGCAGGCGAGCAACACAACAGCTCTCCTCAAACAGCCTGACAGTCACATTGTGATGCATCCTGTTGTTCTACAAATCAAGAAATGATACTTGTGAAATGAATATTTATATCAATTACTAGTCTTAAATGCTTCCTTAGTGCATACTTTGTCTGTCAGATCCATGCATAGTGAAGTGACTGCAGATAATGGACTGTTTAAATAAACTGTTGAAAGGCTGAAATAAGAATATCATTATTGTTTCTGAGCTTTTTAAATGTCACCACATCAGATACAGCAAACTTTGGCATCTACATTCAAACAACAACATGATCAACAGACCAACTAGTCATTTGTAAATACCTCTTCTGTCTGGAACATTTGAATGTGCTGATGTAGATTGTGCATACACCTGTATCTGGATATCTGTTGTTCTATCACACATGCTGTAGTTTTCAACTTACTGTGAAGACCTGGATAAAAACAAAACCCAGTTTAAAGACAGATCACCAGGAACAGGACCAAGCTTCCTTGGGATTACAAAAGAACTTGATACCTTCACCCTAAAATGTAATGATAAATCAGAGTGTAATTTTTAATTGCTTGGGGGAATCTAAACAATCCTGTTTTTATCATATTCATCTGTGTCTGGTGTATTGCAATATAACCATTCAATTAATACAAATAATTTATTCATTTATTAATTGTTTAGGGGAAGACAGAGCTATGTCCTATCTGAAGTGCAATGGAGCACAGTTATCACTGCGATGTAACCGGCTCCAGTTTTGTAGATTGTGTTTTATTTGTTGTATGTGCAGCTTGACTCATCATGCATGACAGAGATTTAATGTGTGAATGATTTGATAATGATAATGTGTGATTGTTTATGTATCAAACAATGCAATATAGCAGAAATACAGCAGATCAAAGAGATCAAAAAGCACAGAATATACAGTATACTTAAAAACATCTCTGCTCAAATGGCAGAAGGTATGTATATTCTGTTCACAAATAATAATTGTCTGAAGTCTCTCGTTCTGTCTTTCTTTTTACTACCTGATGACTTAAAATGTAGAAATTGTTGGTTAGTGGTCACATGTGTTTTATTCAATAGGTCTGTTTCTTCCAAAGAAGCTGATGCACATGTTTCTTAACAAGAAGACAAATTGCCACCAGGTCTGGAATTTAAACACTGTAGCGCGATCAAAATGATTATATTGTTTAGTGATGGGCGACATTAAAACATGTTTTGTAAAGCAACACGTATGAAACTTACATTTCATTTCAGTGTTTCAGATTTGGTATCAACCCGGGCAAGTCAAAATTGTTTCCAGCAAAAGAGGCTTTATTATTTTTATGGTTTGAAGCTGGGAGAAGTTTAAGGTAGGGTATGCAATTTTGGAGAGGCTAGCAATAGCAACCTAGCATTGAAAGCATAAGATTCCACCCTCCCAGTCCCACTTTAATATTACAAAGTCTTTATAAAGATTTTTATAAAATCTTTATATTTTCCAATGTATATATATATATATATATTTATATATTTATATTGTTTTAACAAACGTTAACCAGCAGATGTCCTTAGCGTGCAATGTTTTGAGTGTCTTAACAGTGAACCATTTTACATGCACTATATTGGCAAAATTTTACTCATCTGCCTTTAGACGCATATGAACTTAAGTGACATCCCATTGTTAATCCACAGGGTTTAATATGACGTCGACCCCATCTTTGCAGCTATGACAGCTTTAACTTTTCTGGGATGGCTTTCCACAAGGTTTAGGAGGGTGTTTTGAGAATGAGAATTTTTGACTATTCACCTAGAAGCACATTTGTGAGGTCAGGACTCTGTGCAGGCCAGTCAAGTTCTTCCACACCAGACTCACTCATCCATGTCTTTATGACATTGCTTTGTGCCATGGTGCGCAGTCATGTTGGAACAGGAAGGGGCCATCCCCAAATTGTTCCCACAAAGTTGGGAGCATGGAATTGTCCAAAATCTCTTGGTATGCTGAAGCATTTAGAGTTCCTTTCACTGGAACTAAGGGGCCAAGCCCAGCTCCTAAAAAACAACTCCACACCATAATCCCCCCTGCACCAAACTTCACAGTTGGCACAATGCAGTAAGATGAGTACCGTTCTCCTGGCAACCACCGAACCCAGACTCGTCATTTAGATTGCCAGATGAGAAGCATGATTTGTCACTCCAGAGTACATGTCTCCACTGCTCTAGAGTCCAGTGGCGGCGTGCTTTACACCATTGCATCCGACGCTTTGCATTGCACTTGGTGATGTATGGCTTGGATGCAGCTGCTCGGTCATGGAAACCCATTCCATGAAGCTCTCTAGGCACTGTTCTTGAGCTAATCTGAAGGCCACATGAACTTTGGAGGTCTGTAGTGATTGACTCTACAGAAAGTTGGCGACCTCTGTGCACTATGCGCCTCAGCATTTGCTAACCCCGTCACTTTGTGTCATTTTATGTGGCCTACCACTTCGTGGCTTCGTGGCAGTCTGCATGCCTAGGTGCTTCATTTTATACACCTGTGGCCATGAAAGTGATTGGAACACCTGTATTTAATTATTTGGATGGGTGAGCGAATACTTTTGGCAATATAGTGTTTTTGTTCACCCATCACTAACTCAACACTGCGTTTTGCGCATCATCTCTGATGGTAAACACGGCATCAGATTTAACATACACTAAAAATGTGCCATTAACAATACGTTATCTTGTTTGAAACACAAGACTTTCATAAATGAAGTTTTATTAATTACGTTCGGGAGGAGCACGGTCATGTAATCCAACCAATCAGCACGCAACGACGCATATATATAGCCGTCCCTCACCTCCGTCACATGACAGTCTCGCAGCATCCCTCCGCCACCCCATCACTTCACTCTTAGCTGGTATCTACCTGGTATCAAGGACGGAGGGAGTACTCTGGGTTCGGGCCAAATTCCGAGCTCGGAGCCCTCCCCCCGGACAGCACGCCATATACGCATCAGTGATCATTTGCGATTGCATGTTAGTGCGAACTCGTGAATTATATTTTAGAACAGGTAATATAAACACTGAAATGTTTACGCAATATGATTGGTTGTTAAGAAAATGTTTGGCTACCAAAATGTAGAACAATACACTGGAATTACAGTTAATGCTTCATAAAACCAAACCTGTTTGAAAAAGGACGATTACAGATATCAAAACTTAAAGGGATTTTTAGTTTAAATGTCAACTTTAAAAATAAATTATAAAGTTGTTTAAGGGGCTTTCATATTCTAGACTAAAGCAGGATTTATAGGATTAATAGAAACTGCAACAATGGGTTTCTGAACCAGTTTTAGAATGTGGAAAGTGTCTATGGCCTGAAAAATTGTATTTTCAACATCTCCAAGTTTAAGTTGCAGCTGTATAGTTTTCCAACTTTGGTTTGATTAAATAAATCGCTCTGCTTAAGTTTAAACTTGTCATCCACTGCCTAACAGCATGACTTTAAAAGAATTAAAAGAATGACAAGTCAGTATAAGTAAAACTAGCTGAGCATTTTGTCAAAAATGTATTTAAGCGTTTGTATGCAAGATGAAGATCCTAATTCGTTTTAATACCCAAACAAGTATGCAAAACTGCAGGCTAAGTAACCTTAATTGTGACAAACAGCATAACCTACAAATAATAAAATACTAATGCATTTTATCAGTGTATATGATTGTTCAAATCATCACAACTGCATGTTTGAAACAATTGTTATAGCAATTATTGTGTAGAGTGGTATTTTAATCGTGTCAGTAATACTGAGGCATATGATTTGACCATAAATTAATATTATAATACTGGCTGCAAGACTAAGTGATGTAGTGATGATGTAGTGGCATGTTGTTTTAAAATGATATGCCGATGCTATACTAACAATATTCACTGGGTGGCAGCGTTGACTCACTGTATGAGCTCACGCCATGAAAATTTACATCAAGTCAACGTCGCACACAACAGGGGAGTGAAGTAGTTTGAAAATGGTGGGATTGCTTTCACTAAACCTAATATTTAATTTGTCCGTCACATAAAAAGAGAAGATAACAATGATATCAGTATTATTTAAGTTGTGCGATGTACATGTATTGTCTTACAAAAAGAGTATCACGCCATGAAGGTACCGCCCTCTGAACATTTCGGAAAAGCTGATTGGCAAAGGAATTTCGCGCTGGGGGTTGATGGACGTATTGAGTCGAAGCTGGCGAGTCCCTTAGGCTGTTCATGCCCGTGAAGTTATTCCAGTGAACTGTCCAGACAATATTTATCACAAAAATAAAAAACATTAATCCTTTTAGATGCACCCCGCATTTACACAGGTTTAATATATGTATAAACAGCAGTTGTGTTAAAGAGGCATAAAAACAAAGTGGATCATTTGCCCTGGTATGTTTCTTGTTTGCGGTTTGTAAGGCCACTGTCGCATCCTATGCAAGCATCAAAGCAATTTATTTCGCATTAAAGGGTTGATTTGGGACAAGTTGTATATCGACTCGAAATTCGGCTCGTTATTCGTATCCCACACCTGCCCTTCCAATATCACAATCACTGGTGGTTTGTTGTTATGAGGTTGCCACGACACTAAGAAATTGTCAGTTGAGCTACACAAAAGGATGCGCTTGCGGGCGCTCTCGTCCCCGCCTCCCCTGTGCGCATACACTTCTGCATAGTCTCATTCAAAGGGTGTGGGGGATTCTTCGCTGAACCATTTTTTCCCACCGCTTCAACACGTAGCGTGAGCGAGACAGAGGCGTTGGTATCCGAACTAAACCAAACCAAACCTCCCCTCGCCCGGTCTGAACCGGTTATGGAGCAGTGCGCGCTCTCATAGACTTCCTCCCCTTCTGCCTTGCTGCAATTCCTGCCACGCGCTCACATGCAAAAAAAAATCCTAGCTGAGCACGGGCACGCGCGCGCACGTCCCTCCCTCTTTTCTATGCCTCTGTCCTCTCATCTACCCATTGGCTCTCGTGGATCTCTCGAGCCTCCTCTTGTTCTTTTCTCAGATTGGCTCCGAGAGCTGCCGTGATGAGGACCCCGGCCTGCGATTGGTCGATGCCAGTCCGGGCCCTTTTCTCTCATTGGACCACGCGGGCAGTGCATGAGCGCGAGGGAAAGAGTTGTAAACGCTAAGCGCGTGCTGGAAAAAGCCGAGTCGTAGGACTGAAAGAGCAGCGCGAGCACCGGAGATCAGTAGGGGCATCACTCGTCAGAACATTCAGCATCCTCTCTTCCATTTTTTTGTGGCGGGTTTTCGTTTTATCATTAGACTCTGAATCGTGAGAGATAAAATCCGATCTTATTAGCAAGGCTTTATCTGCCGTGTTGGGGGCAGTTACCGTTGCCCATTAGTGGGGGACCTCGTTATTATCCTCCGGTTATTTGGGAGGCAAAAACGCAGCCTCTCACTGCGTGTTAATTAAATATTAATTTTAAGTGTCTTTTTTGGGATTTTTGTCAGGACTTAGATCTGGCCAGGCGGTATTTTTAAAGAAGGGTGTAAAACTGCTGCATCTCTTTGTGTGGCTTTAGTTTCGTGTTCCCGTCGCAGCTACCCGAAGTTCCTCTCTTCGAGCTCCACAACATGTGCTCCCGGGTGTGGTTTGTCACAGACCAGCGGATCAGCCAGGAATACCCGCAGGTCCAGATCCTGCGAGCACTGAAGGAGCGCTGCGTCGAGGAAGATGTTGAATTCCGCTATCTTCTAATGGATGAGATCGTTCTGACCATCACCGACGGACAGCTTGGTAATTACCGACATAGATATTACACGTTTATACACTAAATATATATAACTACATCAGTTTCTTTCACAAAAACACATTTTTTAACCTATTGAATTGACTAAATAACTGGTTAGTTTGGATAGTTAAAGGCGCTTACATTGAACGGATGTGCATCACCGTGTGAGTGTTTTGTGTAGATGTGCGTGTGGGTGACCGCCTAACCCACTTTCAGCCATTCAACCATCACAACTGAGCCGTTTGATGGGAGACCGTTTAAATCTTCGTTATCTTAATAAAACGGACAGAACAGACGTTAACGTACAGAAACGTCTGTTTATTGTTGCGGCTTGTGCGCGCGAATGAGCGAACAGTCACGAGTGTGCGGCGCGAGCGAGCGCGTTCATTATCGACATAAAGCCTAGAGAGGGCAGATGGCTCGACGGCCACAAAGAGCGGCTATCCAAGTGTTTATAATTACGCCCACGATTATTTAGGGAAAATTTGGTAGCATTCGAACGGTTTAGGATGTAATTTTGTCTGTAAGCTGTAATTGAGATTAAATAAATGTATTCGATTGCCGTGACGCATTCGAACGATACTCTACATACAAAGAGCTTTAATCGAGTGATCGAGTAGACACGTGCACACCTTATAAAATGCTATATAGTTTAACAGTATGACCATATAGTGTAATGAACTTGATGTGTACGCTCCAGGATACTTGACGATTTTAGCATCTATTTGAATTTATACTTTAAGCCATGGATTTCTGCGCCCATTATACCAGCCTAGTTTTCAAAGCCATGTGCTGAACCATTTTATGTGAATACACTGTTGAACAGGCGTTTACTTAAGGTAGTCACACTTTCAGTCTTTAAACAAATCTTGATGGACAAATCTATAAGGTGATCATGCAGTTAAAGGGTATTCATTAATCAGCTATATTCTGTAGGCAAGTTGGGATTTGTAAAGTTTCAAAAGTCACATTGACACTTGTGATGATGATGATGGTGATGTGTTTCTGTGGTGGGTGGGGCTGTTTCGAATGTTGCCCTGGGGTGACAGCATTTAAAATTTAGGGGGTGGGGGGTGGCAGATGGTGGGTGGGACATTGTGTATTTAACAAGGACCTGAGGTAAAGGGAGTGGCTATGCACCAGTGCGGCTGTACTTTGATCAGCAACTTTGAATTTAGTGATGTGACTGCAAACATGATGGACAGCCAGTATAACAGGACAACCAGAACAGACAATATAGGCAAAGGAGATAGGATTTATAGAAAAATGTTCCTGTAACTCCACTGGTAGAGCATGGTACTAGCAGTGCCAGACTCATGGGTTTAATTCCCAGTGAATGCACAAACTGGTAAAATACTTGAATGTCTTTGGCAGGCACTTCAAAGCCCCTTACAGTATTTTAATCAATCAAAGGGAAGCATAAGCATATCAGCCTACTTTAATGGAAAGGTAGATCACTGTCTAAAGAGCAGCACAGCTGGAGCAGGTTGTTGGCATGGGCTGTGTGTGTAATCTGCTTGTCTGGATCCTGTCTTGGTCTGATTAGGTGGTGGACAGTTGGTCAGCTCTGGGATTTAAACCCCCCGAGTTCCCAACATTCTGCCGAGTTACATCATCAGTGTGAGACACGTGGATCAGAACAGGTCAGCACATAATCATGACACAGGGAGAGAAGTTCTCTCTCCCACACAAAATTATAGGTGTAGACAGAAAATCCTACTAAACTAATAGACTGCTTGTGGCAGTGAAACACACTGTGGCTTTAAATACATGTTAATTTGGCATTGTCATTATTTAAACACTAATTTATTTGTACATTTATTGACTGGCACTGCATGAGCTTCCATAGTTATCTAAAAACACACACAGGAATTAAACCATAAATAATTAATGTTTAGTGTGTTACTTTTGGAAGTCTAGTGTCCATTCCTCTAAGAGCCGAGAAATGTAACACCAATTTACTGTCTCATACAAACTGCAAGCAGGCTCAAATAATTAAGAATATGCAGGTAGTGCACATGTGACTGCATTTGACTGGCTGTTCAAGTAAGAATTGGTTAGCCATAACTGCAGACCAGTAAACAACAAACTCGGTGAACCATTTCCCAGGACATATCTTTAAAGTCCTATCATATGAGTGAGCATGCATAATAACAAGAGGTGTAGTGTTTAAATAGCATTGTATAAAAATTGGATTGCACAGATGTATAAACAAATGCAGAAAGTGCCTTTGCAGTTCCCCTGTGTAATGACACCACTGTGATTTCTGATGGCCATGAGTGATAATCTGGTAATCTCCCTTTCAGCCTCACGGGGCTGATCTGCGGTCAGAACATTGTACAAGCCTGCAAATTTAAATCATTGTAGGATAGGAGCCAAACACAGTAATTAGCTGTGATGTCTGTTAATGGGGTTTGTCTGTCTTGCTACCTGTGTCTAATACTAGTTCTGTGACCTGACTGTCACGGAATACCTCTGAAGTAGGTTAAACCTGTGTGTTGATACTGTGTTTACCAGAGGGCAATAGATTACCCTAAAGATCCTGCAGGATTGGATGCTGGGGTTTAGTGTGCACACGTGTGTGAGACATGTTTCTTAAGACAAAACGAAACAGCTGCAGCTGAATTGACAGACAGGGGAAGTGAAGAAAGATAGACAGCATGTTTAGTGTTTGTTCTAAGGTTGCAGATTAGTTTACTGACTGAGCCTCAGGCTGATTCAAGCTGAGAAACCTGACTGGTTCTTTTGCCATTTTCGTCACTTGCAAAAAAAAAAAAAAGAATGCGGTCTGACACATGCACGTGTATGTGCGCATAACTTTTAGAGGCTGTTTCTATGTGCTGTGGTGCCTGTATGACTCTCAAACCAGTTTGAACATCTGAACTGATTGGAGCGTCAGTAATTAAAACAATGTTTTTTTATAGTGTTATATAGTGTTAGCAATCAGTTACTTGAAGTTCCATATGCAGCTAGGTTAAGGTAGACCAAAACAAAGAGATTTCAGAGCAGATTATTTATCTTCTTTGACAATAAACGATAGATAAAATGTTAAATATTGTTAGAAATCAAATTTAAAATGTTAAAACAACATGTATACACGTTTCACTGTTCTGCTCCTTTAACTGCTTGCATTGATGTCCCTTCTGTCCCATTTTAATCCATGAGAGGAAGAGGGAGTGCTGATGAAGCAGTTGCTAGTGAAGATGCTGAGTCGTGGTTTGTGTGTGTTGCTTCGTTCTAAGATGGCGGAGAAGCACAGAGACGGAGACAGAAAGGGAGATATCAGAGAGATCAGATGTTCTGTGATGCATTCATGTTTTGTCTCTTGCTCTCGTGGCTTTTTTTCTGTCCTCTTTTACACTTCCTGTTATCTCTTGCCTGCACTTTACTACACACTCAAACGTGCTTGGTGTTATGCAATCGTCTCTGGAAGGAAAGATTCTGCTGCTATTGTTTATGTCATCCGTTCCATTCAAACATATTTGTTCGTTTAAACGTTTGTTTAAATTTGTTACATGAAACCCACAGTTCAAGTTTAAGCTCTTGCAATTTATTCTGTTAAAACGTATTGTGATAAATCCAATCCCACAGACATCCGCTTTATAAACTGATTTTAGCATTTACAAAGCGATGTCAAGGCTAGTTTTTTAAGTGAGGGTAAATCTAAAGTGAAATTTTAATTAAAAACAGTTCTGCAAACTGGGTTAGTGGGTCACCATGAACGCCGCAATGCAAGGCAAGCAAGTGACCTTCTGCAATGTTGTGTAACTGCTTGAACTCAGCTATTTAGTTCTACAGAGATGGTGTTTGGTGCGTGTGGTTTATATATTATATTTTTTGTGGACCAAGGACAGCTCATCAGTCATATGCCAAGTGTGAATATGTGTGAGGATGTGTAAGAACAGGGTGATGCATCCAAATAAAAGACAGATTCTTATTGGTTACTTGGATGCATGGGTGTATTCGAAACATCTCTCTGCAGAATCCTGAACTGACTAAACACTCCATGTTATTTATCTGTTTCTCTCTCAGGTCTGCGGGTTGGGCAGGAGATTGTGACCTCATACCCGCAAGTTGCTGTGGTGCGTGTCCCAACCCCATGGGTCAAGTCGGACAGTGACATCACTGTTCTGCGTCATCTGGAGAAGATGGGCTGTCGTCTGATCAACCGGCCACAGGCCATCCTGAACTGTGTCAATAAGTTCTGGACCTTCCAGGAGCTTGCTGGGCATGGAGTCCCTCTCCCAGACACATACTCCTATGGTGAGAAGTACTCCTCTTTATAGCCATGCCCCAATCTTTGAATCAAAACACAGATATACTTTTAGTAGACATAAGGGATTTCAATTGTTTTTGAGATACACTGGTATTGAAATTCTGGTCGATAATGATTAGTTTATGTATATTTGTCATCTCGAATTTTGTGCTGATATTGCCATCAAGATCATTGATCAATCCGACCAATATAGCTGAATGTGGTTGCTGTAGATTATACACACTATATTATATATGCATATTTTTATTACAGTTGTGACAGTGACTTTTTGGTTTGGTAATTGCACCTTTTTCTACATGTCTGTGTTTCATTCATTCAGACATTAAGCTGTTATTTTAACCAGCTCCTGTTTGAAGAATAAAAGGGGAAGCCTTCATGACTCTATACATAATCAAACCAGAGAATGAGAGAGAGAGAGTGCGAGAGAGGGTGGGGGGTGTATAACAGCAGTTAGATCTGCTGTAGTGACGTGTTCCTGGCAGAGAGGCTGGCCTCACATACCCTGCATTCTCTCTCGTTCCCCTCTGTCTCTCTCTCTCCCCACACTGCACCCCCTCCTATTGAAAGCAACTGCTCAGCTTAAACCAGCCAAACACATACTGCATCCATAAAGAGCCATTCTGTTGTTAAAAGCACAGTGTATGTATTGAAACGTATATAGATGTATTAAAGCATACCAGATACAAAAACATCTAGCAGTTGGGTTTGCATTTATATTGTATTTTTGTCCACTCTTTTCTTTTTTGCTTTGTCTTGTACCGTTTCTCTGTTCATTTCATCTTGGCCACCATTCAGTTAAACATGTGGCCATCATGTTTCATCTGAGACACATTTTCCTAACACATCTTGGAGCCATTAACCTTCAAAAACTGGCCGGGCTGTAGATCAGGAAATGAGAGAAGTTGTGCATAGCAACAAAAAAAATGTGGCAGTTCTTCTCGTGTGGATATTAAATGTCTCATTAGAGCTGTTTGCATCTCATTCTGGAATCTCACACTCTTAAGTAAATCTCACAATTAAATTAATTACATATTCACTTAACAATGTGTGTTTGTGTGTGTGTGTGTGTGCGCGCATCTCCAGGGGGACACGACAACTTCCGCAAGATGATCGATGAAGCCGAGCCGCTGGGGTACCCTGTAGTGGTGAAGAATGCTCGTGGACATAGAGGTAAAATGCTGATCCTAGAACAGCTGCTTTTCATAATAGCTCCTTGGGGACTAAAGAAAACTGGCCTCAGAGCAGCACAGTTTCACAAATTTAGACTTCAGACAGACCTGAGTGCAGACATCCAACAGCCGAACACAAACAAAAACCTCAAAGAAGTCAAACAGCACAAGGGGTCTGTGATTAAAGAAACAGAGAAGCTTAGTAACACCCTTTAACCTGTAAAACAAAGGCTGTCATTCTCTTGTGCTCTGGGAGCAGGGTGCCTTTGTCCTGCACTGTTTTCTTAAGCAATATAGGGTTTGTTTGTTGCATGGGTACTTATAAAACTGCTGTTGTTTTAATGGCAGTTGCTGATCGAGTTACATAGAACAGTTCAGGATGAGATCAGAGTCTCACTTAATCAAGACCAGCGGCCCCATCAAAAAACATTTATCAATAATAGGTTATTGGGTTGTTTTGCAAATGCTCCTGGACTGCATGCTTTTTCAGAATGTTGTTGTACAGGTTCCTACTTGTGTCAAGATGTGATTTAATGTGATTTGATGTGATTTGTGGAAGCATTGTGACTTGGTTCACTGAAGATATGTTAGCAGGTTATTTCAGGGTTTCCACAGTCATGAAAAATGAAATATGAAGTTTTGAAATTGCGCTTTACTGGTCTGTAAAAGTATAAATGGAAATCTTAATTTAATTAGTAAATATAAAATTTTCTTATGCTTGGCACCAAAATATTGAATCAGCTGGAACATGGCTTTGGAAAGGGCAGCCTCAATGGAAATTTAGGATCCCTGTCACATAACCACAAATGGGTGAAAGTTATGGAAATGTATTTCCGTGGGAACCCTGGCTATGTAAAGCAGCACTTGTCAGCTTCCGTTTAGGTGGTATGCGATTAGTTAACTACATCTGAAAGTAAATCTGTGCACAGGGTTGACCACTGGCAGGCTGTGACTTGTTTTGAAAGGTTCCTATGCGGAACAGGGAGGGTTGCGTTAATGGTAGCCTAATGGTTCAACATCTGGAGGTTGACACTGAGATTACGGCTCTGTGCCCTCGAGTGATGTACCTAACTAGTTGATTACGGCTCTGTGCCCTCGAGTGATGTACCTAACTAGTTGATTACGGCTCTGTGCCCTCGAGTGATGTACCTAACTAGTTGCTCCACAGGGCGTTCCCTGCGATAAGCTTCCTGCAACAGTTTTGATTAGTTCAGTAACAGTTGAGTCATTATCTCCACTTGCTTTTCCTCCTTGTTAATTAGATGCTAGAAGGACATTCTGTGGTGTAACAGGATGTATTTTGAACATGAGTGTTTAATTAAGTTTTAAGTTAATGTGCAATGTAAGTGTGAAAGTTGATTCTGAAACTCGTGTACAGCCTGTGTTATGTTTACATGAGGGTTAAGGCACTTTACACAAGTTACAATTTGCTTCTGTTCTGTTTGATACTCATGGAGGCGAATCAATCAACGTTGCTGTAGAGCAGCAGAAATGTTAGCCTGTCACAATGTTTCAAAACTTCCAAGATAAAGTATAAACTTAGTAAGTTAAAAGTAGCATAAAACAAACCATTGTTTTGGGCTAATGCTAAAATGAGAAATAAAGAGCCAATTGACTTTATCAGGCAAACTCTTAGCAATAATTGCAACACTTGGTGATCTTTGTCTTTAATTGTGTTTTCTGTTTTGATCTGTACAGGTAAAGCTGTGTTTCTGGCCCGGGATAAGCATCATCTCTCAGACCTGTGTCATCTGATTAGGCATGATGCTCCATACTTGTTTCAGGAGTATGTGAAGGAGAGCCACGGCCGGGATGTGCGGGTGGTTCTGGTGGGGGGTAGAGTGATTGGATCCATGCTACGCTGCTCCACCGACGGCCGCATGCAGAGCAACTGCTCACTGGGTACGCATTCACACACTCACCTCCTGCACGTAACACTTCATGAAATTTAGTTAATGTTAAACTTTCACCTCCATTTTAGAACATTTTACACGGCTTCATGACAGTCAAGTGGAGGAAGTTGGAAGTTTAATAGAATCCCTCAGTAACATAGTTACTAATTCAGCAGTAACATAAAATGATTTTATTATTTGTAAACTTGTAAATATTGTAATGTTGACATAACACGAATTTGGCAAACTGCAAAATCGGGCTTTATCTTTCTAGCCACATTCTAATCTTCCAAAGATGTTTCCCATGATCAGTGTCTCTGAATCTTCTCATTAAACGCTTGCGCTCTGTCTAGGTGGGGTGGGGATGATGTGTCCCCTCAGTGAACAGGGCAAGCAGCTGGCAGTGCAGGTGTGCAATATTTTAGGGATGGACGTGTGCGGAATTGACCTGCTCCAGCTAAACAACGGCTCATTCGTGGTGTGCGAGGCTAACGCCAACGTGGGCTTCATCGCGTTCGACCAGGCGTGCGGAATGGACGTGGCGGGCATCGTGGCTGACTACGCCCTCTCACTGCTGCCGAGCCGCCTCAGCAGGAAGATGTCACTGCTGTCGGTGGTCTCCAGCACCAGTGAAACGAGCAGCGAGCCGGAGGTGTGTATCCCCACAGAGGTGATCATCTCTACAGAGGTGTGTATCCCCAACGGGATCTGCCCACCTGGTGCCACCTGTGCCATCCCCGACGCAGTGTCCACCATGAGCACAAGCTCCACCTCCAGCGAGAGTGAGGCGGATCTAACCGAAATGGGCCCTGCCCCTGTCAACGCCGATCCCGCCTACAATATCAACTCTCTAATTGAGAGCGAGATTAAACTTTTGACTGAGTGAGCTGGAATGACAGCCACACACACACACACACAAACATACATTGATGAGCGACATGCATACTGAAATGGACATTATACATACAGATGCACATGTGTAATCATACTAACAAACAAACCCATGTCTAAGGCTGCTCCCCTGATGTTTTCTCTTCATTGACAGACTATAGAGTTACACAGTGCAGTTTGGAAGTGCACTAGATTGTGTACACTCCATTCTGGCTGTAGTGCACCAGCTGAATATATGTGAATGCCACTGTAATAAGAGGGTGCATGCACAGTACAGCATTTTTAGCGGGACAAGATTCCCTTATGTAAATTGTCTTTTAATCAACTGCAAACTGGATTCTGATGTACATACTGTGGGTATGGTGCACATGCAAAATGCACTAAACATAGTAAATTGTGTCTGTTACAAACCTTTTGATAAAGGCTGCCTAAGGGTATAATGCATTATGCGTGTGTGGGTCAGGAGAGAAACAGAATAGACCCCCAAATTCAGCTGTCTATTGGGATGCAAAATCACATGCCCTACTGCCCTTTAAAACACCCCATATACAGAAACATAAAAGGATAGCCATTTTCTATTCCCTCCAGATTGCAGTTAGTCCCCCACCCTCCCATCTTTTAAAGCGTGAATAAGTATTTTAGGCTGTTGCAATGGCTACCTGTAGTTAATGAATTACTGCTGATCAGACAGGCATAAGGGTTTTATTTGTTCTGCAGGTGTCTGTAAAAATTGTGAGGGGCCAAGATAATGTGATGTATAATTCTGAACGGGACATCGTATACTTCAAAACTAGATGTGTCAATCTGCATGTCTGCCACACCAAGGCAAATTATCTCCCATATATTATAGTCTGAACAGCAAGTTTCATAGCAATAGAGAAAGTAGTCTTTTAATGTTTTTTAATGGCTGAACGTATTGCCAACACTAAACGGTGATGATAAATAAGTTATTTGTCTTCAACGATTTGTTTGTACAAAAATATTGCAACAATAAAACTGAAGTGTCAACTTGAATGGGTGCTACAACTTTTAATTCAGCCCAATAGTTTAATAGCCAGCAATAAC
This sequence comes from Botia almorhae, assembly GCA_036877575.1. Taxonomy (NCBI): domain Eukaryota; kingdom Metazoa; phylum Chordata; class Actinopteri; order Cypriniformes; family Botiidae; genus Botia; species Botia almorhae. The sequence continues at coordinate 322,691 of JAZGTJ010000014.1, forward strand.
TAGAATAAACAGAAATTGTATTAGAGTACTAGTAATAGAGATTTAGTTCCGTTACATTTGTAATTTTTATATCTTAAGCAACTAGAACCAACAAACATAATCTGGAAATTCCAACTGCAATTGAAAAATCTTGATTTAACTTAAAAATATCAAAATCACATTGAGTCTTAAGATCACATCCAACAAAAAACTCAAGGTAACCATTTACACAACTCAAAATTCAAACCGGCTGAGAATGGTTTACAAACAGAGACAGAGTTTAGATCAATTAAATTGCTATTCACACTCTGAACTTGAAATGTTTGTTCAAGTTCTGAATTGGTTTTAGATACGCTGCTGTTTAAACGGACTCTATTTACACTCAACAGTTGAGATTTACACAACTCAGGGAAGCAGCCTTGATCAAATTTCTCACCTTGGAAACATGACACATTCATGCTATCATGTCCTGCCTGTGTGTATCAATAAACAAAAGGACAAAGAATGAATAGACATAGACGCTGTGGGACCCAATGGTTACATGCACTCTGTTCTTGTTTGTTTTACAATTGGTGTTCTGTAGTCTCCTAATTTATTTTTCTTTTTTACTAAAGAAAATAATTGGTTTGTATGCGATAATCTTGCTTGGGAAAGGCAGAAGAGTGATGCTATTATTGAACAGACGTTTACCACCTGTGGCGTGCACACATTCTTCTCATCACCCTCTCAAGTGTTGTGGTTTGTGTGTGATGTGTTTAGTCATTTTATGCAACCAGAGACACTCACCTCATCCCACATAAACAAGTGTCCCTGTCAAATCTGACACTTCGCAGGGTTCGGTATATAACACACCATATGGCTGTCAGACTCGCTCTCTGCCTCCACTTCCAAGTAGAATGCAACAGGAAGTTGTTTTTCTCCCTCATTTTTAAAATTAAATACTTTTAAACAAAATGAATTCAGACTGGAGATAAAACTCCCATGACAGATGTTCGAGAAACTCGTCGGAACAGAACTAAAATGTTGTCATTGATCTACCACAGTCATGATCTATCTCATTGATAAGGTACCACTATTCCCCTTTTGTGTTAGTGAATGGTTTTACTCGTTGGCAAAGTAACTAAAATGTAAAAACAAAACCAACAGTTGCTGCTAATGACCACTTGACCGCTCTCTGGTATGAAAAAGGGAAATGTTTGAGACTTCATGTGTTGATTTCATTGCCTCCTTTTTCTTTTTTTAGTGGGAACCTAAAAGCCAAAAACCAAGCATTGTATATTTTAAACAAGAACTTAGTGATAGAACGCTAACGTTGATGTTATGTGTTATGACGTAATAATAACATTAATAACAATAAAGGCATTTTAAAAATGTCCAGAACATGAAAACATCAGATGCTTGTCTGTTTATTTCACATGACAGTTAAAAGACTGATCTCGTGTCTATGTGTAGTTAATTGAGACTTATTGCTGGTGTTTCTCAGCATAATGCAGGAGGTTCTGGATGGACTCTCTCATGCTGTTATCCTCACTCGAGCCCTGAATCAACACTTTAGCCTGATTCCCATATTCCAATGCCTGCACACACAAATAGCAACCTGTTCATACTTCTCACTCAAATGTACATACTGCATGATCATAAAGCAAAAACATTACACAATAGTGAGATAAAAGTGTGGGAAGTTTTTCTGTGAAATTGAGATTTTAGCGTTTTACGTGAGAGCTGTAGTTTTTTAATAAGCGCTATATGAGTTCAGCTGTGGTCTAATAAAAGCTCTGGGGAGCAGAGGGAATCCTGAAGGTGAATCCCATTATATCTAGAGAAACAGTGGAACAGTTTGACTGTTAATTTCCCTCATGGCTTTAGTCATTAGCGTTAATCTGCATTTAAAATCTCAAGTCTAAAGAACCTAATGGCACAGATTTGCCATTTGGCAAGTTGTGTGCGCATATACACGCACAACTCTGTCTGTTGTGGGTCCTCCAGGAACTAGGTTGAGAACCACTGGCTCAGACAATCAATGATAATGAAAGACAAAACAACCAATCTTTGTATCTGTCTCAGTCTGAATGTTGTTGATAAGCAACAGTGGCTTAAGTTTGGTTATTATCACTTGGTTACACATTACTGTTGTGATATGGCTGTTGAAATGAGTGTAATATAACTACATCTTACAAAGCTTGTGAATTGAATTAAGCAACCGATTGTCCCAAATTGTTATCTACTATGTTTTTATTTACCTTGGAGTAGTTGTTGCTTAGCAACCACATCATTGCCAGGGAATGAGCCAGAGAGGCTGACTGCTCGGGGCGAGGTTTCACACACTGTTCCTCATACTCAAGAATACGTCTCAACATCTGATCGGCCTCTACACACTGTGCCTCATCTACACACACACACAAACAAAAGTATTCTCAGTTTCCCTTATAATGGCTTCCACAAATGTCAAAGAGATATGATAGTGCCGTTTCTTGATCGCGCTGGGAAACCAGATCTAATGCTAGCTATTAAATAGGGCCAGCCAGTGTTTAAACTTCTGGAAAAGAAAACAAGGAAAATTCCTTTGAAAGGTTTTTATTTCAATAGTGGCTGATATTATTCACGATACATAACATTTGTACATTGCATCCCCTGGGAATCAAACTCATGACCATGTTATTGTTAGCTTAGCTACAGGGATCAAATTTAAACTCAACCCTTTATAGCAGGTCAGAAATTAACCAAAGGTCAAAGCAAATATGCCACTAAATGTGATACAAATACCCCATACAAAAAAGAATTTGTTTTGTTATGTGATATTTAATATTTGATATATTCCATAATCTATTCCAATTATGGGTTTAGATACAACAGTGACTGGTATGTGTACCTGCTGCATTGTTAAGTGTGGAACTAATGTGAAGTGTTTTTTTAATGAAACAATGCCCTCATTTATGTAAATGCTGCCCTTAAAAAACGTTTAATTGTTGTTGACAAATATTACCTTAGTCAAAAGATTCATTTCGGATACTGCTGCAGTTAATAAATGGAGTTAGTCCCTTTTTACAATGTCTGAGTTACTTTACTGTGAACATAGGAGTCACACATGGTGTTTGGCTTCATGCCCTTAAACATTGTCTACAAGACTGTCTGATCTGCAGAGACAGCATGAATAATACTGTGGCCAGTCAGTGTCCTGGATCATATCAGGTCATGCTTGTTGCTCTGTGCTGTCACACACACTCACACTCGGACATGGAATAAAGGGCTGGCTGAGCTGTTTCCTGCTATAGTCATTTGGTCAGGAGTTATAGCATGATGTGGCTGGCCGCAGGGTGGAACCAGCCCAGCCTACTGATCTTGAGTCAGTAGTTAAGAAGACAGAGAACAGGAAGGGTCAGCGCTTTCTCCAACACACTGACCACCGAGCAGCCGGTATGGACACTGAGCTAAGCGAGCCACGTCATTGGAGGACTTACACAACAAAACACAACTGAGGTTAATAGGCTTAGAGAGAGAGAGAGAGAGAGAGAGAGAACTAGGGCTGGAGCATTCGCACGTATCCCCATGACCACATCATGCTTGATCTTTGTTATCAAGAGTTTGGCCCTGGAAAACAAACTTATGGTTTGTATTTACCTACATAGAAATCCTGACCTCATACAAACTACACACAAAACACAGTCGTCTGGCTGCATGCTGCACAGATGTGACAGTTTACATCCAAAAGATACAGGAACTGAGAGATCTTTAAAAGTACACAGTCTTTTCAGCCACCGATTTTTAAACTGGAGGATGGTATAGGAAGCACATTTATTGCTCATTAATCACTACTTATTTGGTCAGTAAAATGGCCGATCAGATCACCTATACTTAACCAGTGTGGTTAGAATTGGGGTAGGTGTAGGGATGGGCTTTAGAGATCAGCACTCATTAGGTATCAACTTTTCTCTACCAACCTTCATATTAGAAATTCACTGTCTGGCCAATGGCAAATAAGGAAAGTCTTTGGGAAACCATTTTGAAAGCAGCAATTATCTTTGCGATTCCAGTTGGTAACACTAGTGGTACAAAAATCACTGTTTTGTTACCGTCGCCACAAAACAGTCACCAAAAATGTAGACACAGGAAGAAACGTGTGTGTTGTCAATGGGGCCAGAATTAAAGAGCTGGCCGGATAATGGAACCTTTTAGTTAGCCCACAAAGACTAGGCTGTGTTTGTAGATATGCCTGCGTGTGATTCACACAGGAAGGTTTACTGTCTCTAAGCCACTTACCAAAACACTCCTCAGGCTGAGTGCCACTCTGACTGATCCCTTCCATCAGCTTACAAAGGTGAGCATGCCAGGAACTTGCCACCTGTACACACACAAAACTGTAAGCTGTGTTTTTCAGTGACGCTATGTATAGTGTTTATATAGGTGATATAGGTGTGTCTACCTCAGTGTAGAGCGAGTGGGCAACTTCAGGCCTGTTTTGTTTTAGAAACACATCGGCCATGAGGAAATATCCTCCACACACCACTAAACTCCGTAAACCAAACATCTCACTGGCGTAGTACACCTACGCACAAAAAAATAGTCCTTTACAATCATAATCGTAATATACTGGTATCAAACCATAATAATTCATGGTATAAGTATTATTGTGGTATAACTACAATAAATCATGGTACTCCGTTACACATGCATGTTGTGTTGATCACACAACGTTCCACAAATGTAAGGACTTACGTCATTGGCGAAATGAAAGAGAGCAGATGGGTATTTTCCTTTGGCAGCGTGCAGCCGGCCCAGGGTTCTATGCAGCTGATGAAGGATAATGGAACTGCATCCTGGTGTCTTCATTACTGTCCACTCAGCCTTAGAGAGATACACTTGAGCCTGGGACAGAGAATCTAAACCTAGACACAAACAAACAAACAAACAGTGAATAAGAGTCCTTAAAACCTCATGATATTCAGTCGTATAATTAGAGGATCTGACCACTGAATATAACCACGTTCAAAGTGCAGTTGGTAAAGTTGTGTAACACTCCTTTGCTTTGAAGACACACATCTGGTTTCTTCTTGGAAAGACCAGCTAATGCCAACAAAGATTCCATGCTGGTTCAAACTGCTAGGTTGGCTAGCAGACTGGTTGATGATCTAGAAAAGGCATGTTATTTTCTAGTAAAACGTTTATAAAAGCATGGTCTTTTTGATGATGAGCTGTCTGGTTAAGCTAGTTAACAAAGCAGTTGCTTAATAAACTGGACAATCTATTGTTGTACTGTGTTGACTTTCCATGACAAGGTCAAATCCCAATAGTCCACATGATTCATACACAATTCATAATTGCTCATTCCTGGCAGCTTTCAGAGTGAAAGCTTTTTGCACAGACTGCACACATCTGCACCACCAGTTCATCACAGCCTGAATTACATAACAGTGTCTCTCCCCTCAGTTCAAGCCCCGCCCCTTCAGCGCACCAATGGACTGTCCCACGGAAAGTAAACAGGGCTTGATGCCAGCATCAGTTTTAGCAAAGTTATTCAGAGGAAGTTATTGCCTGACAGGCTCCAGAAAGGTTCAGACAGTGAGGCAAACTGTGGCGTGTACGTGTGGTTCTCTATCTAATGGGTTCTGGAGAGCTTTAAAATTAGTAACAGCCTCCGCTATTGACATCTCAAAGCCATGGGAAAATAACTGACTCATAAACATTTGCATGTCTGCACTGTACTAAAACAAACACCCCTGACCCATCTGAGACCTGTGTGTCATGTCGTTTTGTTGATATGTTTGCATGTGTCTCACCTATGTTAGCCTGAGCAAGCAAAAGATAAGCTGGAACCAGTTTAACAGAAGAAGATCCGTACAGCTTCATGGTCCAGCGCAGGAACAGAAGAGCAGCTGGTAAAGCATGTTCAAACCTCCCCATGGACAAGAACCTTTGTGCCTCTAATCGAGCAATTTCTATTAGCTGCTCCTAGTGTTGATTAAAACACACACACACCAATCAGACATCAGCCTATTCATCCCACTGTATATAAACGAGCGAATGTGAACCTGTTTCTTCAGTGTCTCTGTGTGGTGGCGTTCCCGGTCGGCCTTTACAGTGGGAATGGGTGCCGGTGCGTGAATAGACACCAGTAAAGGACACACTTTTTCATGAATACTGGTCCAGTCGGCCTGTCGGTGGTCAGCGTTACTATATGCACATACACAAATGAGTTCTGACATGTTATTAACGACTAACCTGAAACTTAAATCTGATTCATATGCTCAGCAGGACAGTTAAACGCTTTAATTTGTGGGACTGGTTATGTTACGAAATCAGCAGTTGTGGACTTGAGGCCTGGCTTTGGAAAATGAAATGAGCGCAGCTTGCCCTTTAAGAGCTGCCTGTCAAAGAACGGCCTGTTTCTGACAAAACTGACCGACCGTAAGATATACATTCGCATTGTTGTCGCTGAGTCCGTGATAACACGTTGTGGGGATTGTGGCGTCTTTAAAATAGCAAGTGAAAACTCGCGAACGCTCACGAAAACATACGTTTTTCAGTCCTATTTATTTTTTCCATGGTTGGTTTAAAGCACGCATGGCTAGCTATTCTTTTCCCTACGCACATAATTTCTCCTCCAGCTGTTTGAACTCGCTCAACCCTTCCATTTCTGCAGTAACACGGCCAAGAATGTGTGCACGAACGTGCTTATACATGTGCTTTTAGTGCCACCTGGCGTTTGCAGGCGCAATTACACTATACCTTTGTTTTTATACCGATGTAGTTTATTACAGTTTTCCGGCACTCATTTTTAAAATAAAGAGACTAGTCTTAGAACAAAAACATACAAACCAACAACCCGAAGGCTCCAGACTCACCAGTAAAACGTGATCTGGCATTTGGTGCACTTCAGTCTTGCAGGTTCATGACAAAGTTCGCAAAGCTTCTTTACTCCTTTAGGATTTGCGAGGGGGATGACGATCGATGACATCCTAAATTAATTTACAAACCTATAATAAAAATGTCACAAAATACAACAGCAACGTCAGCCAATTTTTGTAGAACAATACAATCGAATAAAAATAACCAAAACCACAAATCTTTTCCACTATTGTCACACATTAGTTAAATGTAACCTGTACATGAAAACTAACTGTTTTGTTTGTGTCTGGATACTTCAGTGTTTTTCCTAGTTGACAAAATGGTTACCATGGATATGACTTCTAGCTATTTCTACTGTCAACATTTTTAAACACATATTTTACGTATAAATTATTTAAATATTTCCCAATGTTAATTTTAATAGTAGTTTATTACATTGTAACATTTCAGATAAAAATAAAATAATTACAAATTATGTTAACAAAATGTTCGAAATGTCTTGAAATTTATTGACAAAGATGTATCGCCACCTGGAGGAAAAAGTGTTTCATGACTTCTACCACAATTAAATTCACGTAACACAACATAACATCCACAATTACATAAAGGCAATTGAATCAATTAATGTCGATTATTAATGGAACTTATATAATTGACTCAACAGTTATAAATTAATTTACACATGTAAAAAGTTTATTGATTTGCTCACTCAAGACACAAAAAAAAACAAACGTACAAAATTTCACACGTGATTTTATTTAAAATACCTAAAATAACATTGTTTTAAAGGTTTACTAAAACCTTCAACTATATAAAGGGCAGACCAGACCCAATTTCCTAAATTAATCGTGAAATTAGTTTGCATGGAATTTTTGTGCCCAAACACTTTCTACCTCATTTGCCCCAGTCAGTTGTCTGACAAACAATACATTTTAAAGCACCGTGTTACTTAGTGTTACTTTTGTGTTGCATCTACTGACAAAAAAGCATTTTCTCAGAATGGTCCGTTTTCTTAGTACCGCAGTATTTCTCTCATACAATTACTAGCTGAACAACAGTGGCAATAAATCAACAGTTAAAACAGGTCTAAACATGTTAACAGAAGCGCAGTCAGAACGATCTCATCCGAGATACTGAAACGGAGTCCAGTTAGCATCTGTTTTTAGTCTCATCACTGCTATTATGCAGCCATGTTGAGATCATATTACCAACTCTGCTACACGACAATACAACAAAATACAAACACGCATTCCCCAGGACAGTCTAATTCATTTCTACGGAGAACTCTTAACTCACTACGAATGAGTTTTTAATAATTTTACCTTAATTTAAAATGTATCTACTTAAAGTGTGCGATATAAAAATTGTTGGTACGGTGTGACTTTATACTGATCCTAGAAAACAACTACTCATAATTGCTTAGTATATAATTACTTGGTTACAATTAATACGTTTGCTGCTAGACCGCAGTGCCGCAATGCACTCCGACCACCAGCAGGGGGGGTCCTTCCTTTTGTAGTCAGTCTCTCTCACACCATTTTAAGTGGCCTGAAAGTCTTGAGACAATACTGTCAGTGATTTGATCTTTAAATGCACGCCTTTATATTTCAATAACCTGCAGAATCTTCTGTAGCTTGTTCTAGCTGCATAACTGTGTGTTTTCTCCACATGCTCAGCAAAAGCAATAAATCAGTTCTGTAAATATCAGTAATCATGTCTTTCTCTGCCAGTTTTTAAAAAAAACACGTATGTTCTTTGTGCAAATAAACACGTGTTCAGTTTTAGCGCTTTAACTATATAGCAGAACTTAAAATAGATCATTTCCTTCTGGAATCTGTCTGCAGACAACAACTACACTGTGCCAAACTTCTTGCGTTGGTTGCTGCCTCCGCTGAAATACACAACTCTTTAATATCCCTCCCCAATATGACACTGAAAGGAAATTAATGTCAGGTTATCTGATATTCTGCAGACATTTAAAACAAATGTTACAGAGGGTTTATAAGTCAGCATTGGTACATTTAAATACAAATACATGTACGTAGACTAAAAGGCACTCACTCCAAGGCACAAGAGCTTTTGGCACCCAGAATGACACAGTTTCTAAACATCGAAAAACAACGTGGTCTAAGACGCAGACGTAAGGATACTTACATGAGGGATCCCCTGTTTGTATGTTCCCTTGTGTCATTTACTCCCTAGTGCATAAATGCCAGAATAAATGCTTAACTCTACGCAAAAGAAGAATACAACCCAACCAACCTCCAGCAGACTGACGTGAATTCTTGCATTGTTTTACAATTCTGTCTATAATTTCCAAAAGCTGGTAACCATGGAAATCTCCACAGTTGGGTGATGAGACATTGAGTAAGGTGCATGAGAACCATTGCGGGACACAAAATCACCAGAACAGGATGAAAAAAGCACTCGTTTGAGATTTGGAGAAACAAATAAACTGCCATGGAACAGATTTAACAGTTTACGCACAACCAATAAGATTACAACTTGTGAAATCCTGACCACACAAAGCCTGACAGTATTTTCAACCAGCCAATCAGAACAGTAAAGACTACACACACATACTAACACAAGAACACTCCACGCTGAACTTTTAAACAATTGTTTATCTTACACAATGACCTTCAAGCCAATACGCACCTGACCCTATTCTGTGAGGAACAGGGTCAAAGAGTTTTCTCCCAAGTCTAGTACCAACAAATCTGAAACTACTATGTTCACTTCACATTACTGACAGAATCTGTGTGTTACCTTAAATGTCACATGCTGATTCTTTGATGTGAATCAGTCGTATTTTTGTACACCGACCAGTGTAACTTGAGGCTGATATACTGTGTAATTCTGATTATAAAACCATCCTGGAATGCGCTCATTATAGTCGTAATAAACCATAAAAAGGTGACTCAGAATGCTGAGGTGTGTACAGACGCTACTGTGTAAATGTGGCTCAAGGTGTCATAAAAATACACATCACATATAAAGTGTGTGTTTAGGACAGTCCATGACAGCAGAAAATTTCTTGGCACTGAAAGTCTTTTGTGCTGTTTAAAACATCATCTGAATTGTTAGGAGACTCGTTAGAGGGAACTTGAATTCTGTGTTTATTGTTTTGGACTGTCGGAACTGGAAGGCGTGGATTGTTGGCGTGTGCACGTTGTATAGTGTCCGTTCCCGTTTTGGGAATGACGACTCACGCGTCTCCGTCAGCCTCCCTGGCCTTCTCGTTCAGGGCACTGTCTACATTTGTCTCTTCATCTCGTCCTTCTTGTCTGGCTTTTCTCTCCTCCTCCCTCCTCTCTTTGTCTACTAGCCTGTAGTTGATTCCCATGCCCACAAACAGGAAGAAACTGGCCACCACCAGGACGATTCCACATCCATAATATGTGTATTTGTAATCATGGTAGATGTCATTGAGTCTCCCTGCAGAGGGACAAACAGAGAAACAAACAGAGCTTCATCAATCTTCATAAAATAATGTGCCACTACCTGATACTTGATCTACAATTACAGACAATTACATAAAACACTATTTTTAAAGATTTAATAGACTGAAAATTACTCAAAGACTTTAAGCCTTTGTTTTACTTTAACCTGTTATTATCTATACTGTGTTATTATTTCAAGGCGTAATTAGAAACTTCAGCTTCTTTATCGCCATCTCTGTTTAAAAAAGACAATTGCTGATTAATTTACAAGCCATTTTCATTGCTAAAGTCAAATGAAGCCACACTGACATTACCCGCAAAACTGACCTGAAAGCTCAAATTATAAATACACCTGCCAATACGAATTGGGTTAGGGAGAAAGTTTTGAACATCAACATACTTTCTCAAAGAATTTGTGTATTTTTAATCAAAACTGGCTCAATCCTTACCCAGTACTGGAGGTCCCAGCAGAACAGGTGCACATTCCACAATAGTAACCAGCCCGACCGCACTGGAGAACCTCTGAGCACCCACAAGATCCATCAGAGTCTCGAACAGAACAGAACTGAGCCAGCCGAATGCCACACCAAAAAACACCGCATAAATGGCAAAGCCCAAGTAATCTGTGGAGAATGGCGCCATCAAGTGGCAGACGCCGTTATACAGCACAGACGCTGCGAAAAAGTACTGTATGCGCGGTCGGACCCAGCGCGTGTTGGCCACCAGGCCCATGGATGGCCGAGCTATCATATCAGTGAAGGCCAGGATGGACAACAGGAATGCAGCTTTATCCTTGGAAATGTCTTTGCTTTTTGCATAGTTACTAAGGAAGACAAGGGGTGCGAAAAGGCCGAAAAACATGATGACATTTCCGAGCAGGTACAGCAGGAAGCCCCGGTGAGTGAACAGCGTCAGGTCCAGGAAGCTGTTTATGGTTTGCATGACAGTTCTTTTCTCTTGATGTTTGGTTTCCTCATCCTCTTTAGGACCGGTAACTTGTGGTTTTGGACCAATGGGACGCATCAGAGATCCTGCCACGCAGCAGTTCAGCAAAGCTCCGCCCAGAATGAGAAAACTGCCCCTCCACCCAAACTGATCAAACAGCCAGCTGTTCAGCGGAGCCAGTGTGGACAAGAATACCGGGCTGCCCGCCATCGCGATGCCATTGGCTATTGGCCGGCGCTTGTAGAAGTATTTGCCAATCATGGTCAAGGCTGGGTTCAGATTGAAAGCCAAACCCAGACCTAAAAACAGAATAAGAAAAAACGTATCTTTACAGTATCTGAATCACATCCTATTATCAAAAAGTCTATTTGCAATTCAAAATACTTTCAGATTTAGACAGGATTTTCAATGACAGAAAATATGGATGGGAATCAATGTGAAAAGTGGATGTTCCGACACCAGAATGAAATAGCTATTTGCTCAATGCTTGATATTATCCAATAGCCTGTGCAGCCTAAGGTAATAGTTATGAGGTTTTGCAGGAACAGCACCTTATCTTTAAGATTAAGTTATTAAAACTTAATCATGCTGATTTTTGGCATTTAAAAAAAGAAAATTCAGTTCTTGACTCTCTGTGATAAAGGTCTATAAATAGCTCTTAAAGCTGTCATTCCATGTGCTTACCGCCTATAACTCCCACACAGAAGTAAAGACCCTCCACTGAGTTGCAGAAGGATGCGGCAACCAATCCCGTGCCAGACAGACAGCCCCCAGCAATCATGATTGGCCGGCTGCCATACTTATTCACCAGAATACTGCTGATTGGTCCTGCAGAGAAAATGGGTAAATAAAAAAAACAAGGAAAGGTTAAAATGGAATCATTTATTGATTCATTCAGACACAGCAAAATTAATTTTGGTTTTCCCAAAGAAAATCTCAACATCCTGAATATTTTATGCAACTTGACCTCTTAAAACTTTAAGATTAAGTTTTTGCATGATCTTGTTCCTCCACTAGGTGGCATTATAACAGCAGCCATTTACACCACTAAACAATTTCAACGCAGGACTGGACACAGGAGGAATCAGAGGAAGGAAGCTGTACTGATATATAATACACAGACTAACAGACACATACACATGTGATTTGTCAACTGAGTTGTTATGAAGAAGAAAACCTTAATCAGCAGAAACTAAGGCTGACCGAGCACAACAGAGGAACTGGCTATTTCTGTGTGTCTGTTGGTCTGTGTGTGAGGCAAGTACTAAAATGATTACACTTCAGTTAAATTTACTCTTAGGGCAAAAAATACAAACAGATTATTGATTACTAACATGTTTCCTCACAAACAAATATGCAAGCTCTCCTAAAACATCTTCAAATTGTCCTAGGCTTTATTTAATGGTTATTTTAATAGGCTGTATTTGTACATCAATCAAAAAGGAATTGGTCTTCTCCCTTATCAAAGAGGAAAAGACAAATGTTATAAAGGTGAAATGGCTAGAAATTTGTTGGTGAATAAATAAACTGCCTCATCATTGTTACGCTGCTCTTGTGAAAGTTCTCGTTTGGAGCCCCTAAACTCTGCCATTGAGTTGAATACAAAGTTGCTTACAAAGCCAGTTACCACAGCCTTTAAAACATGTTCTGTCAGTGTGGTATGTACGCATGAGAAACTGAAAGAATATTAACGTTTGGCACAATATAATAAACCAACCTGCATTAGCTACATTTATCCAAGTGCTAATGAAATCATTTGAAAAGTTCAGATATAACTAGTGCAAAACTCCATACAAATGCCAAAGCAAATAGTTCTGGTTATACACAAAAAACCCAAGCCAATGCTAACAGGTCAAGTTAAATGAGCTTTAAAACAAAAAGGGTTTATAATCTTTTGCAGAGAAACAGCACTAAACACTGCAACAAATTCCTCCCTTTGTTGCCATATGTTTGCAGAAAGTTTATTTTTTCCTTGAAACCATTAGTCTTGCTTTTGTTTGTCCTTAACATCCATCGAACATCACAAACAGAAGGAACTTTCCCATGTTTAAAGCAGCCAATCAGATTTCAAAGCAATTTGCTCGTCCCTGTCACATTTCTCAGATTAATTTATTCTGACAAGCTTTGTGTAGCACCAAATGTTCCAGCCCCTCCACAAGACAAAGACACCACTCATCCACACACACACTATTACATAAAGTGGTTTGCAGAGATGGGGGAGATGCGACTCGGAAGTAGATGGGTTTCAGATATTCAGTCTGCAGGAAGCTAGTAGGTATTATCACAAAGAGAATTTGAAATGTAAAACTACAGAAGCAGCCAAGCGACTCAAACAGAGAAAAATCAAACGTTCTATAAAGGCAGAATTGAAAACAGACCGTGAGATCAGAGGCATATGATATAGCATCACTTCAAATCACTGCTGAGAGAAACAGGTGGGCATGATGCGCACACACACACGCCCCTGCAGGATGTAACCAGACCATCTCACTCAGTGTGACTTTCGATTTGACCTTCCAGAGGATTTAACAGGATGAAAGGAGTAACTGCACTAGAATTCTGGAGTGACTGCACAATTTACTTGCATTCATACTGATCCGAGGGCAGGAAAGCAGGTATACACAAACACAAATAAGCATACAATCTGTGTTTAGCTGTGTACTAAAGTTCATGTCTAATGAACTCTCACCTGCAAACTGTATAGCAAAGAGAAACCAATACAGGATTTAAACATTACAGATATTTTCTTATTTTGGCAGTTGTACACTAAAATGACTTTTAAAGAATATACCTTCAATTGAGAAGTTGCACTGACAGAAACGTCAGAATTATTTTAATATTTTTTAAAACAGCAAACAAAAGGCGTGATATTTTACTGTTGATCATATTTATTTGCTTGGATTTAAATTTACTGCCATGTTGCTCATATTGGTTTGCAGAGTCTAAAATAATTTGCCTGCTTAAAATCTAGTGTGACTACCCAAGACTACCCAAGAACACACACACACACACACGTACTATTCATGTACTAAAAAGGTTACAGGTAAAACCAAGCTTTCAATACCATTCCCCTTTCATTCACAGACACAGAAACTAACACAGCTATACACATCTACATATTTACACTGTAAGACAACCCACAAGTGAGAAGTGAGAAAGAACTTCTCTCTCGTTTCTCTATGCTTTTCTCTACATGGGTGACAGTTTAGGCTACGTGCAGAGGTATGTATGCATGCATGCATACTGAGGCGTGTGTGGGAAACCACAAACCCGGTTCAAGTCCAGGAAGTGACATCAGTAATCGTCTCCACCCTCACCCACACACTTGCTATGATGTGGTAGTTGACTTAAGGTTAAGCACCCTGAAGTATGTACTGTGGTATAGCATGGTTCATTAGCTCTTACCCTTGAAGCAATATCATGCCCTTGCTCAGCAGTGTTTCTGTTTAATTACCAAACGAATGTGCTTGGATAAGTCTATCAACTGACTGTTAAAACTGGGTACTAAAGTACTTTGTTTTTATTGCTGTTCCTTTTGCCATGCTTTCAAACTGTGAAACAACCAAAATACTGTGGATGTCTTTACAAACCACTCCAGAAGACTGGACTCCTAACTGCCTGAGGGAATACCAGCTCGGAAAACACGTTCCCACCAGCCTCTACCAACTCAGCTTAGCAACTGTATGAAAATTAAGAAAGTTGCATGCCAACACGCAGATGCGACATCCTGCAGCGCGCGTCAGTAGTGCAAACAGCAGCTCAAAGCTTAAAACACAGCTGTGTTTCAACTGGACTGTTATTTTACTCTAGCCGAGACAGAAACAAAACCTAGTGAGAGAGTGACAAAAACAGAGATGGAGAGACAGATAGATATGACATCGTAAATGAGACTGACCTCCAGCATACATGACAGCCAGCATGATTGAGGAGATCCATGACACCTGACTGCTGGTGGCATTGAAGATCACCTCTATCTCTTTAAAGAACACTGTGATGGACTTGGGGAAGGCGTAGGAGAACCCGATGCTGATGAAGGCCCCCACGACCACTGCCCAGCCCCAGCCACCCTCTGGAGGCGTGTACCCCACTGGCCCTCCTGTCGCTGGCGGCATCTCTACAAATGCGCGACGATGATGATAATGATGAGGAGGAGGAGGAGAAGAGGAGAAGGATCAGATGAGCTTCAGGATCAGTCTGTTGAGAGAGAAAGGGAGAGATCTGTGAGAAAGACAAACTAGAAAGGACAGATTCACTCAACTGGTTCTCAACAGATCAGCTCTGAAAAGTGTGTCAGATGCTACTGTACAACACACTGTACAAACAAGCCTAAACAATAAGGCTTTTCTACCATCATGCCACAAATTCTTGCTATTTTAAGCAACCAACTGTTGTCCATGTTCATGTCTAACATAAACATACATGCATGCATTTTCAACAAATGTAGTATGTATGGCCTCATAGTGACAGCTCTGGAAACTGGCCCAAAAGTCTCCCAGACCGGCCCCGGGGCCACCACTATAGCTAAATCCTGTCAAGGAACCTTATCCACGCAAACAGAGCAACATGAGCGAAAGCACAGCATGTGACAGTGAAGCGTGCACACACACACGCACACACGAACACGCAACATGTGGTAAACAGCTTGTAGTTTGAGTGCAACAGCTTAACCCTAACCCTACAGTCAGTTAGTCTTTAACTGAGATGTCAAAACACACAAACATACAAGACTTTGAACTGATTATACTACCACGAACAAAGGGACAACCTCTGACGTAAGGTCAAACAAACTGTCCTTTTCCCTGCAGGTAACTGAACAGAGATGTTGGCTCAGATGCCTTCACACACAAACACACACACACACACACACACACACACACACACACACACTCATGTTTGTACAGTTATCATTGGGAGGACATTCACTGACACAATGCCCCTTACCCTACTATCAAAACTACACGTCTAACCACTTAACTTAACCTTAACCTAATTCTAACAAGTCTTGACCCTCAAATAGCTCCATAATATTCTAATTTTACTCACTTTGTCCTCACTACGATGTTCTTAAACTCAGACTGGTCCTAACAAAGATAGCTGTACACACATGCACAGAGGACCCATCATAGATGCAACGCTTTTTATGGTAAGATGATATTTACTGTTATACTCCTCTACAGAATGTTCAAAAACCCTTATGACATCATTGGATTTAAGCAAAATATGATTTGGCCAATTTATGAGCTATGTAGCAGGGGACCACTTAAAGATTTCCTCACATTTGATGTCAGTTTTTAATACCTTTCATTGTGTTTTAATGTTTTTATTGTATATTGTGTTTAAAAGAGTTTCTAAACTAAAACTTGCCTTTTAACCTGTTTTGTAACGCAACACTATGAAAGCACACTATGTGTACTATGATAACAGTACACGTATATCCTTATAAAAGCGCCAGTGATTATATTTACATTTATTTGGTCGACGCTTTTATCCAAAGCAACTTACAGCGCATTCAAGTATGCGTGTCCCAGGAAATCGAAACCACAACCTTTGTGCTGCTAACGCAATGCTCTACCAACTGAGCTACAGGAACACAATAAACAGAAACTTTAACCCCAGATTACTTCAGACTAAATGTATGATGCTCTACCAAATGAGCTATCTGGGCCTATCATTTAATATGAATATTTGTTAACAGCATATGCCTAAAGCCAAATCTTGTCCCTCACACACACACACACACACACACACACACACTTGTCATTCTATTGGACAGTTACTGAAGCTTTAGTGCACAGAGTTTGTTGAAGTGTGAATACAGGGGTCTCAGGCTGGTATGCGTTTTTAGAAGGTCAAAGCTAAATGACTCACAGGGCCCCAGTGAGAGAGCAGAGTCATATATCAGAGGAAAGAGAGAAGGAGGCAATCCGTTTAATTTAAATCACATTCCCTCTAGAATGCTGCCTACCTGAGCACTAATAACTAATAACTTCTGAGGTCACGTGGAGCAGAACACGTGCACTGTGTTACTTACAAACACATATGGGACTGTTTTAGTTGTAGAGTAAAAGGAAAAATGAGGGAGGTGGTGTCTGAACAAGCATGACAGTGCAGTTTAATTCTACGTTACGTCAAACCGGTTGATATAATGACAGAGGCATTCGCAGGTTCAGGGAAACAAGTCAACTGTCATGAAGACTTACTAAGACCTGCTTTTGCATGACAGTCTAGACATTTCTGCTATTTAAAGAGTGTATGAGGTGCGTCATTCAAAGAGTGTATGAGGTGCGTCATTCAAAGAGTGTATGAGGTGCGACATTCAAAGAGTGTATGACCTGCAGCGGCCTCAGCGTGTGGATTGCAATAATATATTAACAAGAACCAACGAAACATATAAAATGTAAGTCCTGAATCCATGGGACTTTCATGCTAATCACATGTGCACTCCCTGGGAATCGAACCCACTTGCTAGCGCCAGCTGACAAACAGTGTGTACTTCTAAAAAAGCAACGTGAGGGATAGCTGTTAGTCTATGTGGTGTAATAAGGTTTATTTATCAAACTAGCTAGTTCATGTTAACAAGTGTTGTAAGATTTTACTGCTGAAAGGTCAAAAGGTTCCCGTGTAAGTGGAACAAAGAAACAAACTGACACTAAACCTGCTACTGCATACTAAGTCATTACATGAGACATGAGAGAAAGGAAGCTAAGCGACGTGCCCGTTTTAAAACTGGTGGGCACATTTTGTTCTACCATGAGGCTTGTCATGCATCTGCCATGCAACATGCCTGACCAACATGTAAAGCATGCAACCACAGTGACGTACAAATTGACTATACCACACAAAAAAATCTAATAATGTGTATAGGTCTTGTCATCACAATTGCTCAAGACATGAATCAGTTACGTAAAAATAAAGAGCTGCATGTGCTTTAATGAAGTATTATCACCACTAAAACTAAAAACCCATACTAACCTCAGCAGTTCCTGGCACCCAGGATAACATCTTTACTGTATCTCACTCCCTTTGTGGGTCAAGACCACAAGGAAAAAAAGCACACAAGTGAATAAAGTTCTACACTCTCTTAAAGTGTGATTAAGAATGACAAAAATATTTGTTTTTAACCTTACAAAATCCTATAGCCCAATATAATCCTATAGCCCAATATAATCCTATAGCTCTTATAAGAGGCTGCCGATTAAAAGTTGTACCTCAAGAACAGCTTCTTGTGAAAAATATTGAAGATCCCACTAAAGGTGAATCTAAATATTCTGAGGAGCATTTAGAAAAGCCCAACCAGAATAATGAAGGGAAAATAAGGCCATTAGAATTTGACGTATAATATGTTCTTTCACTCACACGTACACTAACACAGCCCATCACATCCTGACAGAACCTTTAAGCACATGAAAGTGCTGATCTCTTTTTTATCATAACATATATAACATCCTACGGGTCTCAGAATATCAGATCAGCAGGGGCCAGTACACCTCATATATGCATTACACCTCACATGCATTACTCCCTGCTGCCTTTTTAATACTGTGTAAATGTGAAAAAAAAAACTGAAACCTGAGACAGGAAAAACTTAAGCCCGTGTTATAGCCAAGAAATCTAAAATAAGCGCTTTTGTTTTCCGCTGACTTTGCGTGTGCCCTCGTAAGGGCAGTGTAGATTAACTGGCATGCATTCTTTTATAAGTCATTTATAAAGTGTGGAACAACCTTGCAAAAACAAATGACTAAAGATTAATGCACCTGGTTATTGAAGAACTTTTCTGTGCTGTAATATTCAGGGTTCAAAAGTAGTACAGAAGTATTACATCATCCGTACAATATCTGCATCCATATTTATGCAAACAATATTTCCCAGAGGGTTGCCTACACTGTTTAGAAAATGCACTTTTTTATTTTATATATATTTATATGCTAAAATCAGTCCCATAAATTCCAGGCTAATATTAAATAGTCCATAAACCTCCCAACAATGAAGAGCTTCTCTCTCTTGAGACTGCAGTGTTGGACAGGCTACTGGTTCAGTAGCCTCCTGAGATTCTGTGGATGTCACGATCTGCTCTCCATTGTCGATGTGGTTCTGCTTTAGTCAGACTCTCAGCAGTAAAGGTTATGGGCTCATGTTTCTCCACAGGGACATGAGGGGCAATGACCAGCACAGGTTCAGAGGAAAAGATGCTGACTGCCCTTATTTTCATCTGACAAAAGAACTCAATCAGGCGCAGTGTGATTAAGTGACAGGCTAATTTTATCCGAGTAAATATTTGTTTCAAACAATAATTTAATCACGTTTGTGTCAAAATAAACTGTTTTACCACCACATAATATATTCTAACAGCAGGTTGTTTGTTTTCAAATTTGATGGCAAATTATCCAATCAGAGTTTGATCTATCTATTTTTATAATAAACAAACACATTCTGATTGGCTGTTATTGTGTCATTCATTACGCAGTTTTTTTGGCTTGTATCACAAACAGTTGAATTACTCATTACTGGAAACTTGACTCGTCGTTCCTGGTTAGGGACACAGTGTTACATCAGGCTTCATATCAGCCCTTAAGTTCAGAAGCAGGTCATGTTTAACTATAAATGTGAACTTTCTGAATCCAGAGTTCTGCAGAAATGTTTCAGAACGGTCCGATCAGAATTCTGGTTTCCTTATTATTCAGCACATGACAGCTATGTGGTATCATGATGGGCAGGAAGTGTTGCTGAGCAAACAGTAATAAAATTTATTTGGCGGGCTCACTGCTGAAGAGAACTACATATAACTGCCAATCAGCTGTTATCCAGCACTTCTGTTGTAACCTGCACGCTACTCTAGCAACCAATGTAAATATGCAAGAAAAAGCACAATTTTTTGAACATTTTAAAATTGATATTAAAACATATTTAGAAGCAATATCAAAAAGTAAAAAACCTTTAATCAATACAAACTATGCAACTATTTAATATTTTCAGTTAAATTTTTCTTTTTCGTTTTTTTAAATACATACCCCCTGGTTTGGTTATATGTATTCTCGTACAATAAGTTTGATACTAAATATGAAATGTAATGCAGTCAGTCAATCATTCAATTTCATTTTTAAATTGTTTTATCCTGCACATTTAAGTACACATTATATCCTTTAACCCTGGGAATCGAACCCTTCAAAACTTCAGAGCTACTTGAAAGAACAACAAACAAATCTCCATCAAAGTATCTTTTAAGCACTTAATGCATCTTGGTTTAGTGGCAAAGTGAAATATATAATGCCACAGTAAATCAAACAAACAGCGGAAATGTTTTGATGCAATAAGCTGTCATGCGCTTAGCAACATATACCAGTGTATAAATTCAGCCAATTACAGCTTTGACAGTTATCTGGAGTTATATATGCTGTAGTTATCTATAATTATCTGCTGTCTGCAGCTGCCAAGAGACCTTGAGCTATGAGACCTTGGCTATGAGAGCAGCCGCAGACACAGCAAGTATATTTTCTGTATGCATAGAATACCAAGATGTCCCACTACATTTGCCCAAATGTACAGCGCATATTATTGTGCACTGCATAGGATAATGTATCCCACAATGCAACCATTAAACAATGTAGCATGTATTGTTTGAAACCTGTCGCATACTAATATCTACTGTTTCACTTACTATAAATACAGTATATGGTGTGGTATTCAGTACATGTATGGAGCTAGTATTCATTTCCAAACACAGGCTGTAAGACCATCAAGCTTAAACTCACACAGCTTATCTCAAAGTCAATAGAATTATGACAGATGACAGCATCTCAAAAGCAGGAAATGACTGTTTCCTGAAATCACCTCTTTTGGAAGTTTTACAATTGGTACCATTCAGTCTTCAATGGTTAAAAGATTAAACAACCAGACCAAAAAGATTAAAAAAGATTAAACAGACCAAACAAATCTGTTAGCTGAGAAATAAAGTGTGGCAGGCATCCACCCTAACACGACAAATTACAATAAATATACAAATGTTAAACATGTATTACAATGTCATAGCTCAAAATATGTGCAACGTTTGTCATGTTTATAAAAATATGAAACATGCTGAAATAAAATGCTTTGTTTGAGGGACATACTGAAGTGAACTCCTCATATTAAGCCTGATTAAACGCTCTCGACCAGACAGATTTACATCACAGCTAAGCAATAATTTCATGACTTTCAACTCTTAAGAAATTCTGACATAATGCCACTTCTGAAGAAATCAGAGAACGCTCAACCTCTGCGTGACAGATAATCAAAGCATCCATTCTTGTCATGTAAAACATGCAGCCTTACTTAAGTTTTGCTGACTTGCATTTTCAATTCAGTTAATCTATTACGTTTCATAGTTCAAGGAAACATAAAGGTCTTGTAAAGCGAAAGGAATTAGTTAGTATTCTTTTACACTCAGTAGAGAATCTGGTACTGACACACAATTAAAGCACACGCTCAACCAATAAGTTATTTGTTTCTGCAAACAATCTGCTGTGTAACTCTTGTAACTGTGACAGGATCTAAAAACACCTCTCACAGAAAGTGAAGTTCTATTAACTCAAATGAATCATTAACCAAACAAGTACAACGCACATGGTCGTACATGAGGGAAATACTAGAAAGAAAAGTCCACAGGCCCTTACGCAAAGACACGAGTGTCACAAAGTCTTAAGGCTTGAGGGGCGGGTTTAGACCCCCCCCCCCCATTGGTTTCTCAGTGATGCGCCATACAAGTGTCCTCAAGGCTCTGCAGGAACAGCAGATGCGCAGATGTGAGGAAAAATGTCTGAAAGAGTTCTCTAAGGACGTCTTTCATCTCAATAAAGGCAACATTTACCACTCAGTGAAAAACAGAACAGCCGGAGAAATGGGCTCCAGACCAAAAACACCTCTCTCTCTCTCTCTCTCTCTCTCTCTCTCTCTCTCATTTAGTCCCTTTATTTGTAAAATTAGACTCTGATAATCCTCTCCATCTCCATCCATCTCTAAGCTGACTTACTATATTCTATGTTTCAGAAGCCATACAATAATTTTATTCCAGACAGACCAAATGCAAGTCTTAAATCACTGACAATCAGTGATTTTTTAAATTAACTGATAATAGGATATCTGATATCAGACATCACTTATAAACTCGCCAAGCAGAGCTAGAGTGGATGTCAAAAGTTTTAGTCAATTAAATGACAAAAATAGGTCTGTTTGCTCCACAAAGCCATTGTATATGTTTTTAGAACAGTGGGAATTTAGCACATAAGCTGTATGGGCCCCTTTGATGGTGCTTGAGTCCTCATTAAAGCTTAATACCTCAGTGCACATTCACTGTTTGTGTTTAATGTCATGCCAACTTCATTGGCAGATAAACTCCCATTCAATATAATTGCATGGAAAAGAATGACCAGTAGAAAGTCATTATTTTCAGTCATGTGGGTTTATAACAACACAAGGGTGAGTAAAGATAAAATTATTTACTTTTTTAGCTAAAATAATCTTTTTACACCTGTCAGCATTGCATATTTTCTAAATCTGTTTTTTAAAAAAGTATTTTTTCAGCACAGGTCAATCAATCTACACCCAAAACCCAATATTACTCAATATACTATTTCCAAGAATTAATGTCACAACTACTTGAACTGACTAAAGTGACCAAAGAATGCATGCAGTCGTCATCTCTGACATGCAACAATAAACTTTTGACATTTATTATGGCACAACAATAGAATGACCTTTCTGTTGTATTTAACTACCACCTCATTTATGGAAACATGGCACACTAGACACAAGACGCTCACCATGGCCACTGAGCACTGCTCGTACAAGCATACATATAAACTTGCCAAACCTTCAGACAAAAACTATAATTAACTACTTTTTCGTCTTAGCAACACATTACCAAACACTCCCTATACTGTATAAATGAAAACTTCCCATTCATGTATCAAAAGCTGGATGGAGCCAGTTTTGGCAGAGTGACTTAAAATGTTACGCTTCAGGGCTCGCGGAATCGCTAGCCCGACGTCCCTGGGCTATCGTGTCATCCAGTCGGGCTACCAAAATGTATATCCTGCCTGTCAGCAAACTTATAAGGAGAAAAAAATATTGCTATGCTTTCGCATTCTCTCACAAATTTGGTCGGTTAATTATGTTGTATGTAATTTTTGTATATAATTTTTCTTATCTGTGACTACACTTCATATTTCAGATTCAGAATCTGACAGACTGAATCATGTTCTATATTGTTTTTACAAGTTCATAGAAATTTCAGTTCAGTTAGAACCAAATATTTGTATTGATGATTGTGGTTTGCTTATTTTATACGATTGTTGTTATTTGTGTTTTAAAAATGTTTTTGATGTTTTGTCTCCTTTACAATATTCTACATTAGAAGGGCTACCAAGGATTTTGAAATTTTGCGAGCCCTGCACTTCATTTACAAATCAGTTCAACTGTGTACTCTGATTGGCCTTCTGTTACCAATTCAACAGTGGAGGTCTGAATCTCTGAACCCATTACTTCCACCATAACCTCATCATTTGTTCTTTGTAAACCTTTGATCAGACACAAATTAGACTCATAATCACATATCTGATCAAGTGGACCTCAATCAGTGCTCAATCAGTGCTTACACAGCCATTTAAACTCACTTCTAGGTAACATTATTGCAAAACATTCTTTCACTTTCCCCCCAAAAATAAACTATCCAAAATTCACAATTTGTTGTTTAGTTGTTCTGATTCACAAAACATAGAACAACTGTTTAAGTAATGAGAGGTCTATTACTTAAACAGTAATACCTGGTATTACTGTTTACGTAATACCAGGTCTTCACACTTGAAATAGGAGCCAAAGTCGAAGCTGAAATTGCATCAGAGGGACTCTGAAATTCTTTACTACTGATAGGATTCAAAGGTGTTCATTTTATGCCTGAATACACTTTCTACAGCAACACAAGGATATATCAGGCTTTTGACATGCTAATTTTTCTGGCACCAGTTTACAGTGTCACGTCACTGACCGACCTACCTACCTACCAAACTATTTCTCCTTTCATGCCAGTCTTAAACTGGGTAGGGACTGTATGATTTAAACAGTAACTTTGTGACCTACATTTAACCTCATGAGAATAGAAAAGTGAGCTGTGTTACCAGTAATTCAACAAAGAACCTTCACCTTATAAATGTAATGATTCTCTTTATAAGATACCATTTTGAAATTATAAAAGGTTTTTATTCCGCTTGCTCTTGAGTAAAGAGAGGCACTCTTAAAAACTAACGGTGTGCCCTAAAATGCTGCACGCACCTATGATACCGCACAAATGCTGCCTAGGTAGGCAGCTTACCTGGTTGGGAGACCCAGTCGTGATAATGTCCGATTAAACACAAACCCAATATTTAGATCACTATCAAAATTACCACAAAACGCGTAAGACAGCATAATAATCGTGTTTAAAACGACACCTCCTGAGGGCACGACACGCGCTCGCGATGGACCCACGAGAAAAAGAAAAGGGAACAACATGTTATAATGCATGTTATAGCTTCTCGGTATTAATATTTTATCTGGATGTCTATACGTACTGCGATATTCCCGTCTGATATAACTGACCCGAAACCCATAAGACAAAACACAAAGAAAGCTGTCTTAACATCCTCCAGAATTTAGGGTAACTGACTGTACTCAGTGTGTTCTTTTAAGTGTCAAGATGCGCTGCTAAACAGACTTTCTCCGGAGGGACCATGTGGTCCATACAATACGCATTTGTGCGCCCTTTAAACATACCTTGGCGTTTCATTCAGTTCCTCTGGTAATAAGTGTGCTCTACCCGTCTGCGATTTGCGGTCCCGGTTCAGTTAACAGCATTGAAAACACTGGCTCCGTGTACACTTGGCTGTACCCTGCAAGTTTTGCATCAGCTCGATTGTGTATACAAGGCTTTGAAAGCCTACCGCGCACGCGCAGTGCTGCCGTACGGCCCCTCGAGCGCCGTGGTGTAATATTCTGCTGTTACGAGGACATCATGACTTACTCTATGAATTTGTCCGCGATCTTCAAGACTTTACCCACTAAAGCTAAAGTCAGATAATATTTACAACCGCATTTTTTATTTCACCTATTGTGGAAAAACTAGTTATTTAGAAAAGAACTAATCACAGATAGCCTACATTGTTAATTTCAAATTTCCTGAAAACTTTTTATCACTTAAAGCACTGTTTGAAAGGATTTTTTAACTAAAAAATACTTCATATTTTCATTTTCAGTTAAAAGCATGTGAAATTGCCCTGCAGCCCCTAGCAAGAATTAGTGCCCGTGTTACCAAGTATGAGCTTCAACAATAAAAGAAGCATATTGAAATTACTGTTGCTTATCCTAAGCCCAGTATCTGTTTAAACAAAATGGCACATAAATCAGTCATGGTTCAAAATAACATGATTGCTCCATCTCACTCTGTGTTCCTCATGATGTGGTTTGGAGATAGAATTTGCTCTTGCCACAGAATTCCATCCCATGTATTGTGAAATAAATTACTGCAGCATTTCATTGTGACTGTGTTCCCTCATAACATAAATAACATGTTATTTATTGGCCAGCCCTGCAGTTTACAGAGATGGTTTAGCGCTACATGGTTTAGTGTAACCTTAATTTATGAGTCAATAGCAAATAATTGACAATGTCCAAGATGATAAACTGAGAAATGTTTAAAAATAATCTAGGTTAAAACAGGGGTGTCAAGTTTCTAGAAATGTAATCTTTGTATTTATGTTAGTTACATTAAGTAAAACAAAAGCTTAATATACAGCTCATAGTGTTTTACACATTTAACAGACATTTTTTATTTAAAGCAACCTACAGTGCATTCAAGCTATACATTTGATCAGTATGTGTGTTCCCTGAGAATCGAACCCACAACCTCTGCGCTGCTAACACAATGCTCTACCAGCTGAGCTAAAAGAAAACAAATGACATTTTTAACATATGCCTAAATATGTTAAATATTAAATTCTCAACAGGTCAGAAAAAATAGCATCACATTATTGGCTTAATGTTTATTTACATTCCATCTTTTTGTTTCATTTTGAATGTCTTGAAAATTTAAGGAGTGGTAGAGAAAAGTTGAAATTCCAGAGAACACCCTACACAAGCATTCCGGCTTCACACGGGACAGCACTTTGATAGAGGTGGAATCTCTTAGTTCTCTGTTTGTATGTTCTTATCGTATTTGTCTGGAAACATTGTTACTACTAGCCGGATTCAAGTACTTATGGATCAATTAAATCACTTATTTGAATTGGATTTAAAGGTGAAATCATTTCATTTTAACAATACTTTTATGGCTAATTTTAAACTTCAGTAGTATAGCTTTAACTAAAAACCTTCATTAGTCGTTTAACGCATGTAATAAATGAACAACATGCTAACCTTTCTCTCATTCTTGCACTTTTTTTTCTAAACGAATACCAGCGTATTTGATGTCCTGCTTTCATCATCTTCTAGGGTTCAAAGGTCATGCACAGACCCTTATCAGGACACAAATATTACCACTATCATCAAAAGCTCCGACTTCAACTACAGGAAAATAGCACACAACATGATCCCTTCCTTTTCGCCCTTTATCAAATTACCAAAACATTTATATAAGAAATTAATTATCAACAGACATTTATTGATATAGAAAACAATGATAAGTATCAAGCCAAAGTTCCAAAGCCCAGAATTGCCATCACAATGCAAAGTGTGTCATATAAAGTTTGGTTAGGTTAAAAAAAACTTTTAAACCTAAAACCTTAAACCTCTTTTTTCACAAAAGAATGAAATGAAAATAATGTTTCAGGGCCAAATTATCTACTAAATGTAAACATAACCAGTCTTGGTTAACCTTGGTTAACATAACAAGTGGAACGATAAAGAAGTAGACATATAATTAAAGTGCAGTGGTACTACAAATATGCAAATAATGCAAGTTTATTATTGTTATGTGTAAGCTGCATCTTTATTGGCCACTGCTGCATCTGATTCACAGAGCTCCTAAAGTAATTCGCATGCATTAAAGCAACAGTTAATTAAACCTGAAGAGGTGAAGGGAATGCTGTATGTTTTCTATACCGCACAACCAACATACTGAAATATTGATTCCCTCCCTTTGCATATGTAGAATGACCTGTGTCTGTTTGAACAGATGGAATGTTGGGACTTTAACCCACACCACACAAGCAACACAACACAAGCAAACTAGCTCACAGGCCTGTTTATTCATACTGGAGCCCTCTAAAAACATTCCATGCAGCTCCCACTATGAGGAAAACTGCCCGCATCTGCTCCTGTTTCTCCGACCATTATGATCAACAGAGGACTATTTTTCTGCTCACAAACCAAATATTTACCCGAACAGAGGTGAGGGTGGAGCAATATTATTAAAGGATAGTGTATCTTATTCATTACTCCCAGATGGAAATTTAAGCAATGGACCTGGACATGGTCATGACATAAATCTGTATTAGAATTTCATTTGGCATGGTTACATTTGTATTTGAACAGGCTAACATCCCTTCCTCTCTAAAGCTTAGCTGGGTGCCTTTGAATTTTAGAATTTTTTAGCGGAGGAGGAGCAGAATTTAACCGGTCTCATTATCTATGTTGTGTTAGACATTCATTTCCATGTGAGATCCTTTCATATGCTTCCAAGCTGGTTCCGATGGTACTGTATGATCCAGAAAAATACTCCTAGGTCCATGTCTGAGGAGACTTGTGTTCGATGAGGTCAAATCATACATTGAGAGAACCTAAACTGATTAAACTTATACCCTGGATCATGAGAACTTCAGCACAACATCAGTCACATGTGCATCACAGTGTGTGTGTGTGGCAAGCATTTACCACAGCACACAGACAGCCGACTACAGCAGTACAACTGTCACCATGGCAATGGCCACAGACAGCCAGGCATTTCTGTACAGCACAATCCCTTTATCGCCTCTGTATGCTATCTGTCCCATGTAAGCTGTGACTCTACACACTGAATTCAGAGACAGTCCTTTTTTCCGTTACTAAGCAAAAGCATGAAAAGTAACAAGCATGTGATCATGGTGTCCTTCCCTAGAAAGTACAGAACGCAGAATAATACATACAAACACGCATGCAAGCATTTCAATGCCTAATTCATGTGTGTGTCCTTTGGCCCCAGGACCTCACACAGGACCTCCAAGCACTTTTAAACTTAGTCACCTATCAGCACATATTTTCAAACACTGATCACAGCTGACACTGACTGACTTTACATAACAGCAGATGTATATAGGTGTGCGTGTTTCTCTCATGTGCGTATAGGTGTGAATATTTGTTGTAACTGTTATATTTACAGCAC
The DNA here is from genome assembly GCA_036877575.1 of Botia almorhae. NCBI lineage: Eukaryota > Metazoa > Chordata > Actinopteri > Cypriniformes > Botiidae > Botia > Botia almorhae. The sequence continues at coordinate 351,263 of JAZGTJ010000014.1, forward strand.
AGGAGAGCCGTTTCAACTCCGCATGCACTCTGTTACCCTGCACTATTCTCCTCCCAACAGGAGGTGGAGCCTCCATCCACCTTTGCTGTGATTGGTGCACAGGAGATGGGTGTGTGGACATCTGCATTTAATTTAAGAGCAGTGGTTTAAAATAAGGAAAGGCAGGAAGGCTTATTCAGAGGGCAAGTGAAGGATGTTGGTCTGATTGTGACACCTAACAATGTTTTTGTGACAGTGTGTGTTTTTATGTGTGTAGTTGCCTTTAACATAGAGAGATAACAAGGGTCTTAAATTATTTTTTCATGTAAACATTCTTTAACCAGATTCAAGCACGCACTGTATTATGTGAGCATGATGTATGAACAGAAAAAGATAATTCAAGGCTCATTCTCTTACAAACACAAGCACAGAATTGGAAGAGAGAGTCATGACCTAAATGAGCAGCAGAGATAGCAGAGATTGCCCTCTGTTAATATTGTTCTGGCTATAGATCATCTCTAATCATTCACTGTGGCCTCTCTCTGTGTATATATGTACATGTGTTTGTGTGCTGAGTTTATATGTGACCTTTTGCCCTGGATCAAAGGAAGTTTAAACCAGACCCAACAGGCTGGAGTCAGTTTCAGTGTGTGTGTGTGTGTGTGTGTGTGTGGAGTGTTATTTCTGTTGGAACAGTGCAAAGAGACGTTAGTGTGTGAGATGCTAACATGCTAATTATAGCAGCAGCCATACATGTGTTCAGTGTGATGACAACCACAATCAGCTCGAGTATTTAAGTTAGGTATTATGTTTAGTATCTCACTTTCACCAAATGTGTCATCACTGGCTGATGTTCGCTAGAGGATCTGCCAAAAACTCTTAAGAACAGACCCGTTTCCATTGAGAGCTCAATGATAATATGACGAACACAAAGATTTTAAAGACCGCATAGGCTATTTTTTTTCCAGAAACGTTTTTATGCTGGTTGAAAGTCTTTTCACTCTTCAGCAACCACTAAATTATCTAAATATGTGCATATTCATATATAACTATGTAAGCAGTCATGTGCTTCGGAGCAGCAGCTTTGGAGAACGGTCTTGAATTGAGTTAAAGCCGGTGTATCTGATTAAGAAAACGTCTAAAATGTACACTGGATTACGTTACAATGGCGACATCTTGTGGCGATCAGGAGTCGCACAGGCAGCGACTGCAAGTACATTTAGTTCTTCAAATACAAACTTTAAATTAAGGAACACGATAAATTACACGGTAAAGATATTATATTTGCTGTGGTTTGTAAAATATAAAGTAAATTCCAACGCTACAGGCCTAATTGTAAGTCTAATTCTCTTTCGCGTAAGTCTTCTTGGCCTAACGTAACTGTTTTTGTTAACGATGTAACAAACAAATGTACTCGCTTTTTAGAAATGTATAAGGATGTTTTTTCCTCACCAAAAGAATAATAAAATGTAAACAGAGGCCAAAGCCCTCATGCAGTGTTTTCATGATAAAATATTGAAACAAACTGTCTGTATCTGCTGTTCTTATCCGACTGGCTGATTCAGACTCATTACTCAGCGTCAGGTGCTCACTGCAGGTGCAACACAGAGACACGATGATTTATATTTCAGCTAAACAACATTGACACGCATATACTGTCACTTTAATTTGATATAAGCAAGCATTGGAAGGCTTCATATTCACGTTTTGAATTTGTAGATTTAATAAGCAATCACGAAATCCCTGATGCTAAAACTCCCATTTGTTAAAGTTTTCATACTAAAATTATTCTGAATCTGTGTACTGAATCCCATTCTAAATCGTAAACAATTAAAATCATGCTAAAACATCGAAAAAAATAAAAACGGATTATTAAGATGGTTTTGGGGAATTTTAATTATTGGCAGTTAATTCTGTCTTATTACTACCCTTTGTAGGGTAATAAGATTACCCTTGTAGAATAAGAGCCCCCTCTAGTGGGAAAAGTGAGTTATAAAGTCCGGTAGGACTTAATTGTTAAAGAAAAACAACGTCCAACATGCATCCATTTTTTTATGTCGCTTAATTTATGTAGGGTGGCAGGGAATAGTGGAGCATGTCCACCCAAACGAGTGCTTTATGTTCGTAATGAAAACTGCTACGCTGAAACATTACACAACAACAACATAAATACAGAGGTAAAATGACAATAATTAACAAGTACAAATAACTACTACTGTTACTACTTAACTACTTTAAAAGCTGTTGTGTAGTGGGGTTTTTTTTGGACTACCAACATGATAAGATGATTTTGCACATTCAAAAATCTGGCATGCACATTTGAAATGTACTTGAATGTTCTTAAAAAATAAAATAAAAATGCTGCTAAGTGTCAAACGAGGTTAAAGTTTCAACCTGCTGCAGGATTAGAATAGATTACATTAGACAAGATTAATAGGATTAGAGATGTGAGTCTTTTTTAGATAGATTCAACATTCTAAAAAACAATAATTCATCAGCCTATTCTGTCTTTCAGATTAAAAGATCAATGGGGATTTAGCATTGTAATATACTGATCATTTATGACCAGTCTTGCCTCTCAGAATGAATCCGGGTCAGTTGCAGATTTGTTTATTGCACAACAAAATTGCTTCCAGCTCCTGATATCTTTTAGGATGGTAAAATCTGAAATCACTTACATTGTGGGCACCATCTTAATAAATTTAGTACAAAATAATATCTTAAAATGGCAATATTCAGGAATGTTTCTGTAAGTGTGAGGTTTTAGAGGTGGAGTTAGGGGAATTAAAATATCATTAAACAATAATATTTGTCAATGGAAAGTCCCCACCATGGTATACAAACAAATGTGTGTGAGAGTGTGTTGAGACAGAATGGTCTTTTCTTTGACAGTGTTCCTGACAGACTCTGAGTCCATCCTGATGAAGAGATTAAAGGTCCCAAATTCAATAAATGCAACACACAACTGCGCACACACGCACACACACACACACTCCTCACTGTCACACAGATACGCTCACTGACACGTAATTAAGATAAGTGGACAGGGGCATTATTGCAGCCCCACAGAGACAGACAGGTGAGAGCAGGAAATTAACCCCGTGTGTGTCTGTGTGTGGAACAGAGAGAAAGAGGGAGATCACTGGACAGGTAAATTGACCTTTGAAAGAGCGAGAGAGAGTGTGTAATTGAATAAAAAAAATAAAAGCACGCAGGCGGGCTTCTGTCTGACATTGATAAAATGGCTCCTCATGACTCAAAAACATATTTCAGAGATGATGAATAATAATAAATGACATTTTATTTAAGAGAAACTCAGCAGGAGTGTTCTGCTCAACTGCCCAGTGTCTACATTCATCTCCATAATTCACCACCGTAATCTGTGTGTGTGCACGTGTGTGCGAAACTTACATTGTTGCCATAACACAGTCATTTACGCACTGCAAAACACTCCATCCTAAAATGTCTAAATCTGTATTTTTTTATTTCAAGATAGGAAATTCCTACCCAAATACACCATAAATATAACACAATTTAGCAGGGTTCATAATTCAATCAATAAAAAACAATTTGACAAATACACTGATTAGTAAAATGATTATTTTGCAGTGCAGTACATGTGTGACTGATTCAGTTTCACTATCACACAGAACAGAATAATCACAACACCTGCATCCTAACTGCCATCTTGTCATCTGTATCACACCCTTCAGTCTCTCATTTCTCAGTCTCCATTTTTGTCTTGTGCCTGTGTCTGACAGTGTCCCGTGACCTATCTTCACATCATCAGTGTGTGTGTAGTGAGGTGTCGGATGTCAGGTCGCTGTTTAAAGTGCTATCTGTGGCCTCAGAGGTCTGCAATATTAACCACCACTCACCGGAGATACAGGCTCTCCTCCATCCGTTTCTGTCTCTGGAACAGTGCAATCAGAGACAAATGGAGGGAGGAGTATGTTCATTAATCCGACCAATCACAATGCTAGAATACTGGTACATAAATCACTGCTTACCTCACTCCTGACCCATGTCTGTTAAGATTCACTTCTCTATTCACTTTAAATTCTTCTAGACATATATTAAAAAATTGAACTCCTGAAATGCTTATTGGGCATACAGCATAATCTAAACTATTCTTTATATATGTTCAATATTTTTGTATTTTTATAATCCAAGGGCAAATTTTCAGTAATTTATTTATTTTTTGGAAACGATTTCGGAAACTTTTTGTCATACCTTCAGATGAATTTATTTTTGCCACTAAATTACTTCAATGTACAGATTTTATTATTTCCCCTTGTCAAATTATGCAAAAAGTGTGAAAATATGATTTGTGAGAATTTAGCATAAACTTCTAGCAATGAATAGCATTACAAAACATTTCCATAACAAAATGAATGTTTTTTAAAATTTTAAGTAGACAAAACTCCTCTGTGACTGACGGAGTAACCGTCTGCTTCAACACTTGTGCATCTGTTCCTCCTTCAGTGAGTTAGCAAGACATAAGGACAACCCCAGTTCTGCATCACTACACAACAGCAGAGGACATTACGCACATAGCACATAGACAATAACAAGCAAAACAGTTTGTTTTTAATTAGACTAAAGAATTTGATTCATACTTCTCCTCAGCTAACAAGGCACATTCTCAGAACCTTGGCTAACATTCTCTAAAAGTTCTCTCAAAGTTATCAAAAATGTTTTTGCAGTAAAATTAGTCTAATTTTTGACATCACAAAACGCTATATAACTTTCTTATAACCAAGCAAAAACATTGACACTACGTCTAATAACTGCACGTTTTTGGCGTTCCTAGAACTTTCAAAATAACATTTTTAATGTTTTTGTTACTTAATAGAAATGTTAGAGAAATATTCTTACAACCTAAAATTGTTAGCTAAGACAGTATTAAGTAAAAGTGTTTTTTTTACAATTGACATATCTCACTCCTCATTTGCCATCTTGGATCTGGGAATTTCAGATTGTAGAAAGGTGTCACAGAAAAGGTGTCACACAGTCATCAAAACGCAAACCTTTCCGCTTCAAAAAGTGAAGCCTTGTTACCTACCGGAGGTTAGCGTGGGCTCATTAGCTCGTGCAGGTTAGTGAGGGCTACTTAGCTCACTCTGTAGGGGGTCTCTCAAGTCTGTTGGCTAATTACTCCCCATTCAACTCTCCTTAACAGTCAATTAAATAATTAATGTTTGATAAAGGTGCAATGTCAGACTGATCTCACCCGTGAAATATTAATTAGATCAGGAAAGTAATTTATGGAAGTAGATTAGCAGAGTAATTTTCCTCACCCATGAGAAAAAGATACAGAGAACTGGATAAAAATAGAGACAAAGAAATAAACAGATTGAAACGAGAGAGGGAATAGAGACAAAAAGAGACAAAACTGGATATTCACCCTAAATTAGCTTACTTATTATTCGTTTATTTATTATTAGTACCTGGAAAAAACGGTTAGTCTTACCATTTATCTCAAAGTTGAGGCTATCTACTTGGCCGTCTGTCGTCCTTGCTCATTGGCTCTCAGCTCCATATCCAGTTGTTTTTGAGCCAATCATCTGCAGCCACAAAAAAATGACACCATGACCATCACAAACAACAACACATATAGTCTTGGGCCTTTCACCTGTTTTGATCAGGTCACTGGCCAGGTCCCTTTTTTTAAATGCTATTACAAGATATTTACCAAAACAGTATTATTAGAAAGCAGGGGCTACTTCTGAAAAATCGTTAAAAAAATTAAATAAATATGCAAGCCATGGGCAATGCTGACCAGCTAGACCTCTTAACTGAAACACTTTAAAACAAAAACTTATAGTTGGAAAAGGTTTAAGTGTTTTATTTAACAGTTACATTAAATATACCAATATTTCTGAATTTGTTTAATAATATATACACTAGGGTAATACACTACATATTGTATCTGAGTAAAGAGATCTGATTTATTCTAATAAAATAACACAAAATAAAAGAAGCCAAGAAAATAAAGCCAAAAGAAGTTTTCACTTTTTTCACTATTTCTGCAGATTTTTAAAGAATAATTCTCTTGATGACTGTACCACTTCAAAGCTCTCTGGTGAGCCTTAGCAATCTCTAAAAATAACTAGAATATGCTGAACTGTAATTTTGTATTTTATTGTTGTTGTTTTTTTTTACTTAAATGCTTAACTTAGACGAAAAAAGTTAGTTTCACATGTCCTAATATTCATTCACAGAGTGTTACTTAGCAGCATAAACATACCTCATGCATAACGCATTTCTGATTCTGGTGATGGCCTCAGAACATTTCTCTCCTAATAACAACACAACATAGATCAGGCCACAGATCTTCTTCCTTAGAGTACAGCTAAGTCTCTCTTACACACACACACACAAACACACACACACACACACACACACACACACACACACACACACACACACACACACTACTGGGCAAACAAGAGTGTAAGGGCTGCTGGCAGGTGCTTAGTTGTAATGACTGGGCTAGTTTATATTGTGTTTGGTTCAAAGTAAGTTTGGGACCAAACTAGCTGCAGGCTGTGAGTTGAGGAGAATACCAAGGAAACAAATGTCTGTGTATGTGAATGCCTTTCAATTGCTATGGAAACGCATCTCCATACTCCCATCTCCTTGGGCAACAGGCACACTGAGAGGGTTATTAGATTAGCATAAAAGCTTCCTTCACAATAAAAAGCACTTCTATTGCTCCGATCTTTTTATTTGTCTAATGAAGTTATGACCAACAGAAGATCTCAGAACCTTAACCTGCTCAGCCCGAGTCATCCCCACTCCTATTAAGACAGGAATTTAAGATTCCTTTCTCATGTGACCATAAACATTAAAAAATACACACACTGTAAAAGTGTATATTGACTTTACATTCTCATATGCACCTCCATTCAGTAACAATACTGATTTAGACAGCCAAAAGTTTTCCTGTAGCTTAGCTTGTAGAGCAGGTTGTGGGTTCAATCCCCAGGGAACACACATACTGTAAAATACGTAGTTTAAATGAGCTTTAAATCACTTTGGATAAAAACATCTGTCAAATGTGTAAACGACTTAAATATCACAAATCTTAAATACACAAATAACTTAATCTGAAGCTTGTTTATCTATCAACAAAATTAGCAAAAAGCTAAAACTAAAAACAACAAAAGCTGAACAGGTTTGTAGCAAAAATCACAGCTGTGACAGTTGTTAGCATGCCAACAGCATCTCCTGGTAAAGTTTTACTGTGTACAGTGGGCAGCATAAGACAACAGAAAGCTCTCTGTCAAACTAACCCGCATCAAAAAATTAATAAAATATAAGAATCTGTATAAAAAGATTAATCTTTCTTCCTCGTCAGCCTGACAAGTACCATGAAACAAAGAGTGCAAACAGCATTGATCTATATGTTGTCAGCTCAGATCACTCAGAATTATTAAAAACATCCTCATTTCTCTTATTTATCGATGGCTGACAAGATTAAGATCAAATCGAAGGTGAAGGATTGTTTTATTTGTGGGTTCTGAGTTTTAGAATGATCCTGCATCTCATTTAATATCTCACTTCAGATATGAAACAAGGTGTGTTTGTGTGAAGAGAAAGACGTGCCATAGTGTATTTGCTGTTTGCTGTCACGCAATGATGTTCAAAGCTGGATCAATATCCAATCAGACCTGCTTTTCTCACCTACCCAGAATTCTCTCTTGCAGCTGGAGAGCCAGGTCCTAAAGACATGAAGAAACTGAGTGAATGACATAGGCAAAGTTTGGGGGGGCCAGGGGCACTGCCCCCCCAGACCAGAGGCAATTGATTTGATCAGATATGAATAAAAAATATTTTTCACATTGTCTCATTTAATTTGTATTATTTTATCTTAGTAAATTATGGCTAAATTTGTTTTGAATTAATGTTTTTTTTAAAATAAAATAAAATCAGAGTTTGTGGTCTACCGGTAGGTGCCCCCCCAGGCAAAAATGTGAAACTTTGCCTATGGTGAATGAGAACAGCTTTGTATAGACAAAAAAATAAATAAAACAGCTGCCAAGACTCCCTGGCAGAGATCAGAACCCGCTGCCCTTTATTATGGTACATTATGTAAGGTTTCTACTGCTGAGACCTGTTATAGAACCTCATGACTGTTGCCATTTACTGTGCTCACCCGTCTACTAGACAGACAGATAGACAGACAGACACACAGACAGACACACAGGTAGATGATAGATAGATAGATAGATAGATAGATAGATAGCCAGACTGACAGACAAACAGATAAATGTATTTATACTTTTATATGAGTGAAAAAAAGAATGTGAAATATGAGTGTAAAAAAATGTGTGCCTCACAAACATTTCATTATCTGCCTCTGGGGACATTCAAAGCTCATTTCCAGTAAAATGAATCGGTTTTAGTGAACAGCGAAGCACCACAGTCACCGATCAGCTGTTCACTGCGCAACTGCGGCTGCAATGAATCATGAGCGGAATCAGACACACACCACTCAATATCCTGCTTACTGCAGCTCAACGTTACATCTGATTTCAAACACAAAAGATTAGCTGATTATCTCATTTTTTCTTCTCTCTGTCCCTCCATTCCTCCTTTTCTGTCAGGTCCGGCCAAGGCGTCAGATCTGACCTCTTTTGTGGAGGTTTTTGGGGGGGCGTGATCGATTAATGAGGAATTCTCCACAGAATAATGAAGGATGACAGGAACACTAATCACTCTCTCGGTGATTGATCTGTACGCTAGTGTGATAAATTAGTAGCTTCACCCTCTTTCTCGCTCGGACGTATTCTAATCATTCTCACTAATTAAACGCTATTGACGAACACAGTGAGGGGCGTAATCAGACTGCAGAGACAGAGATGAACTCTCAGTGACATCCTAACACTGTCTGTCGCATGTCTTGTGTTAAGTGTCTTCTGTAAATGAAAAATTTTTGGCTTTGTTTTGATCTTTCACAGCAAAATGTTAAAAAGAAGGTCTGCTGATGCGACTTTCCGGCTCTGAGGAAATGTAAAACAAAAACATGCATTTAAAATGCATTTGCGTTAAAATAGAACTATATGGCTGTCAAAATATTAAGCACAATTAATATGATTTTTGCAGTGAATGCCTTATTAAGTTTAATTTCTTTTTAAAGAAATCCAGTCTAATTAAAAGGGACATGTTTGCTGTCTATGGGGATCCTAAGATCAAACCACTAAAGCAGGTGCATTCCACACGCGCCATCATTATGACAAACAGCTCACACTGCCTTATAAATTATTTTTATAGTACAATATTTCTATAATATATATACCTAAATACATCTGTATATAAATATACCTTATATAAATCTGTACATACCCAATTCCTTTTTGCACATTCACGAAAGCAGCAACTCTTCTGTACATACTTGTTTGGTGTGATCAGTCTTAATTTTACTGTACTTTTTACTGTATCAGCTTATGTTACTACAACCCTTGTGCACATGGGAATATATATGATGATTAAAGCTATTTGTAAATCTGATTCTTATTCTCTTTGATAGGACTGTAAGGGACCTGTGGGTTGAGAAAACAAAGCAGCAATACATTAACATCCTTTATATAAATCTATGATCCTTATTCTTTGAAAATGAGAACCTCTGTATTTAATACCCAAATCAGCAGAGAGTCCCGTCCACTTACACGAGCTTACATGATTTACACAAGCTGCTCTCAACTGGGGAATTTCTGTTAATTAATGCTAGATTGGAAAAATTAATTTAGCTGCAGGGTAGCTAATCAATAATCATGTCCCAGGCCCATTAAACATCTCTTTTACTCTCTCTATCTCTACGCCCCTCTCGCTTTCTTACTGGATTCTCAGTGATTTTCTCTCTAATTAATCATTAAACCCTAAAACTCAGTTACAACCACTAATGCATGTCAATGAAATCAATAGACTCATTATTGGACGACACACTCAAAACACACCCCTAACATTCTTATTAACATTAATTCTTAATAATAATAAAATGATTTTTGCCTGTTGTATTCCTATGGGTTTAATTTTGTTAGCGCATATAATTAATTCAAATGTCATTATAATTTTTCATTTCATTTTTACCTTTAAAACAACAGTGGTTTAAGAGAAAATATCATTTGAGAGGCTTGTGGGGATAGTAAACTCTTTGCACTTCAAACACAACTGAATGTATCATAAATCTTTTGCATTTTCTAAGCAGGTTTCCCCTGAGAGCTGAATTAAAGTTAGACATTTAAAATTGTTTTCTGTTCAAGAAAAAAAACTAAATCTCAAGTAGATAAGATAAGTAGATAAAATCTATAAATATGTTTTCTGATGTGAATAACAGTTTAAGAAATATCTGAATCTATAATCAATCAATAAATCATTGTGTTATTGAAAGAAATCCTGCAGCTGTTAACGGCTTTATATTTTATGCTGGAAACACATGGTGTTTATTAGCTTTGGCAGACTCACAAACACTAACAGGCATTGATTGACAATTAATCCTTTGCAATTTATGATCAGAGTGCTTGGCAACACTAACATTACAACAGAAAACATTCTTGTATTATTGTCAGATTTTAATTGAGCTTTACTTGTAGTTTCTGAATCTTTCCTGAAACAGATGAAACTGCCTTTTAAATTAAGACTCATTCCAAAAGAATATGAATTTTACTTTCTAATATGAATCTAGAAAAGAAAAAGAGAGAGAGAGGAAGGGAGGGAAAATTAGAAAACTATTATGAATCACAACACTGAAATGCTTAAAATCAACACAAGAGGCAACTTTCAGAGAAAACAAGAAGCTGCATTGAGGAAATTATTGGAAACCTGTTTCTCACCTGTTTTAATAACCTCAAAACCTGCCTCTGAAACAACTTGCTCTAAACTTTGGTAAAAGCTTTCGTATCAAAAATATGTTACAAAACAACTACAGTACATAGAGGAACATTATAGGTTTACATGAGTTGATTGCAACCAGCCAATAATTTATTAGTTTGGCAACATTAAAAAATAATCTCACATAAACAGCAACCATCATTTCCTTCTGACACTTTTCAGTACTAAATCTAAAACTACTTATATTTCTAAACATTTTCCTCATCTCTTTCCATCACACAGGTGGGAATGGTTCTGCTGGGGCTGTGGTAATACACTGCAGGAGTACCTTATTCACAAAGGAAACCTGATGCTGCATCCAATTTTGGCAAAAATGAGGTATCCCAGGAAGCAGCATAATTTACTGCCTCCAATTTGAAGCAGCTGTCACATGCTCACACACGGTGATGAAAAATGCTTTGAAAAGTTTAAAGGCAAGTTTCACGCAGTATTTGAACATCCTTGAGGATGTCATCTCTCAAGGGAACAGCAACTCAGTTTGAGACGAGGAAAAGGGTGGCTGCATGTTTTTTCACTTCACACCTAACCATGATGAAAACAATCTCTAGATGTATATGACAGAATTTAATAGTGTCATGATGACAACCTAAATTTGAGTCATTAATCTCATCCCAACAGTGGGAGTGGATTTGGTGCTGATTTTGGAGACTGTGGAGTGACAGTGTGGAGGTCTGTAGTTGAACCAGTGCAAGTAAAAGGCATCTACCTCACATTTACTACACTATCGTGAAGGTTGCATTTCTCTGCTTTCCTTTCCAAACACTTTGAATTCACCCTAAAATGCACAAATCCTCCACCTTTGAAATGTACAAATCAAGTATAGTGACCTATACACAACATTTGTCCTCTGCATTTAACTCGTCCAATTTGTGCATACACATTGGGAGGGAGGGAGTAGTGAGCACACAATCAGAGCAATGGGCACCTATTCCAGTAGGCCAAAACTGCCCCAATTTAAAATACTATGTGTATTTCCATGGCAACAAGGAACATTCTTAATCTGTTTGTAGTAGGCCTATAGTGTTTCTGTTTTGTTTAGCTCATTGAAAAGTTTTAATTTTTGCAAGTAAACTGAGTTCAGAGAAGTTGTAAGCATCGCTAATCTGTGTTTATTGCCTTTCCCTGTTCTATGTTTCTCCTATTGGTGTTTAGAGGATTATTCACTCATGTATCGTTCAGAGCAGTGAATAATCAATGCAACCACTCAAACAGGCAACACACTTAGGTAATCAAACAAAGCTTTATATTAATTACAGTTACATTATCCACACCTGCATCGATCAGTCTCACACTCTCAGATCATTACCAAGATTAATCATTGATCAAATCCATTTTGTTATTTAGAGTTTCCGCGAGACTTTTTAACATTCATTTCAAGATGCCAAAGTCTGAAATCATAAAGTCAGTGTTTTCAGTTTTCAGTTTTGAACTCAAACTTTTCTCATTAATTTCTTCCAGGACCAACTTACTGAGTCAACGTGTGCTGCCCATATTAATATTACGTTTTATTAACAGGAGAAGAGATGGAAAGCCTGGAAAGAACAACTTTTAAGCAATATCATTGTATTCTTAGCCCCTTACAAACATACAGTATGTCAGAACGTCTCACTCCCAGGGTTTTGAGGACCAAAGTTTAGCCATGTGGACTAAATCCATTACATTGTATGTTCAATCATGCAAGCCTCATGCTAATGTTTCTAAATAATCCTGTTTCTGCTTTTTAACAGAAAACAGGCTTTAGGTCTTAGGAACTGTGGGATGGTGGAACTTATCCACAGGGGCCTTTCTTAAGCATGTTAATAGACTTACTAAAGCTGCTAATTATTCACTTTGTGTAGCACTTGCTTCTATAATGAGGGAAGACTTAAAGCACAAAACAGCGCATGTCATTAAAAAAATTAGGAACATTTTTAATGGAATTAATGCTTTTCATCCTTAAAAAATAATGACGTACGGACAATGTACAGTCAGACGGTCAATTCTGTGAATGTTAAAGGTACAGTTCTGACTCTAAATTCTGATTGGACGAAAGCGATTCCTCTTTTTAAGTCATTGTAAAATGAGACTGCATATTCTATATTAATCTATCAAAGCCACAGAGTGCAACAAAAGACATGAAACTAACACAGCTATATAAGGTATCAGTTGCCAGGGTCTACAGTCAATAATACAGTTTAGAGGTCATTACACAAAATATATGACAGCAGCATGCAGTGATTGACCAATCAGAATTATTATAGAATAACTGTACAGTGGAGAAAACACCTCCCAGATATTTGTCTTCCCATCCTCTCCTTCTTTGTTTTTCTTACTGTCTGTCTCTCTCATCAGTCTAATACCCAACAAACAATTTTAGGTTGTAAGAACGTTTCTGTAATGTTTCCATTAAGTAACAAAAACATTAAAAATGTTATTTTTAAGTTCCAAAAATATTCAAAATGTCTAGCTTTTTAGATGTTGTATAAACATTATTGCTTGGTTATGAGAATGTTAAATAACTTATAAATAATAAACTTTTCAATATATGATATATAAGTTAAAATGTTCTATACATGTTATTGTACGAACGCTTTTGAGAGAACGTTAGCCAGTGTTCTGAGAACATTCCCTGTTAGCTGGGTAGTCTGATCTCATAATGACAGAAAATGAGAGATTTATTATTCAGACGAATCATGCCTCTCCAAATTCTTTGATTCCAATGGGAGCTATAACTCTATAATGGCTGGAAAAACATTTTAAGTCCTCCATACCAGCACCGTTTAATAATGTAACTCTTGGAAAAGTGATTCTTTCTCATTTGGCACCGAGGATGAGCTGCCGTGTCCTCTCCGCAATTTAACGTTCCACTTTGCTGTTAAATTAGCCATAGTAATAACCTCAGCTTCACCTCTCACGCTCTCTCTAAATGATGAAAGACTCAGGAAAGTGACACTGCGAAGTGCAGCTCATTTCAATGCATTCAAGAGTTTAAATAGGTGATATTTATGGAGTGATATTACTATCATTATCATGTCTTAATTTACAGATTGATTAGAACTCACTGATGCTGGACCAATAAAACAAAAATCTCTTATTGAAATTTCTTAATTAAATAAAAGAGAATGAAAATTTACTTTAAGCCTTAAATAATTATCTGACTTTTATAGTAGTAAAATGTATGAAAATGATTATGTAGTAAAATCTGGATTACAGCATGATTAGTGTGAATCTATTAAGGTAACGAGAAGTGTGTTTTTAAATGTGAAGTTTTAAAAATGTGTTTATAAAAAGAGCTGTGGAATTACACCCATAGACTCTCCATTTAATGGTTCTTATAGTGTACAAACTGTATGTTCTATCCCTTAAACCTAAATCTCACAGAAATATTCAAACCCACATACACACACATACAAACACACAGACACTCGTTTAGGTGAATGTGAGTATAGAGAATAAAAAAATACAGTCAGCAGGCAACAGGTCTGACACGTTTACACACAGACTGTAATTAAGAGTTACATTTTGAATTTTGAAATCATTGACTTTTATAGAATAGATGTTGAAGAGTTCATTAGTCATCAAAAGGTTTAACCTTCCAGAGTGGTAATAACCAGTATTAAGAGATTTTGATTACACACTGAACTGTTCATCTTAGTTGTTCATTTTAAAGATTTACATGCTGTGAATAATATGCTTAAGTATGCCGGGAGTGCAAGGACTTCTAGATGGAAAACCGTAATCTATACTGTTTTAAGAACGAACACGTTGTTTTACAGCACTGTGTATATATGCACACCTGGTGCAGGGCTGTTTTGTGCAAAATTTCCCCGTAGGGCTCAAAAAGCATCAAAAAAGTGCTCGTGTCTGTCAGTCTGTTTCTATGTAAGCATTTCACCAGCTGTAGGGTTTCGTACTGCTGCGCAAAATGCTCCGCTGGGATGTTCCAATACCATCTGCCTTGGAGGAAATGATCATTGAAAGGAGAAAACACATCCTAAAATCCCAAAGCATGGAGAGGTCAACAAACCAGACAGATGTCTGACCTCAAGGCTAGACAGACAGATGAGAGTGAGCTCAGAGCATCAAACTGATAAATGTAATCCATGCTCACCATCGTACCATTTTGCTTGCTTTATTTCCTCTCATTTCACCCAATTTCATCCCTACTTCACGGATATTAAAAAGTGACTCGGAGCCACTAACGTAAACGCTCAGACTCCCACACAAACTCTTAGCTGAAAAGAAACTCTTGTCCTCAGGGACCAACTATCTCATTTCAAGCACTCATTCTTAAGAATGACAGTAGATCCATCCTCATAAGAGGCCATGTGTTTGTGCGAGGGAGGTCGGGTTTAGTGTGCACGCTCAAGTGTGCGTGAGAGACAAAGGGAGAGCCACGGGAAACACAAATCATATATAAGACTCTTTAATGTCTCAGTTGTTTCTCTCAGACAGCAACAAGATTACATGAAGAGTAAATTAAGACTTTAATGTCAAGTGTCCCTGTGAAGAGATCTCAACAATGTCTCAGATTCTGCAATGAAGAGATATTATAATTCAGTAAGGATTCAAACATTTCTTATTACATTGTGCTATGATATATACATAGACCGTAAAGCTCTATACTCTATACGTACTGTCTATTTTTATCAAATTATATTTCTTATAAAGATATATAAGAACTGTACCGGGTGTCCTGAGTTATGAAATCTCTGAGCAATAATATTTTTCTCTAGGGAGAGAAAGGGAATACGTGCATATGCCTGTGAGTTTGTCATGTGAGATTATTAATGCTTTTTCATGTGGCGTGTGTGTGTACACATGTGGGCTGAGCGTGCATACACAGATATCGGTGAAATGTGTGTGCGTATGTGGCTTCATACATATCTATGACAAATGGTGTGTGGTGGTCTTATTGAGCCGGTTCTCTTCTCTCTCTGTCCACAGCGAGTGAGAAATTTGAGAGATGAACTCTCGTCATTTAAAGGAAAAATGTGTTTTATGCAGTGAATTTTCTGGGAATATTCAGCGATTTAGTGCCAATCAATAAAAGTACAGGAACAAGGACTGTGGTCAATAAGACTTGGGATTTGAGGAAAAATACACAAATTTTTAATAATATTAGCACACAATATTCTACAGCTGTGGATTTACACATTTGTTTTAACGATAAGCTAATGCGTTTACACAATATGAGATAGTTAGTTAAAAAGCTACTTAAACATGGGGAATTGCCCTGTATTGTACAATTGAATCACATTCAAATTAGACGAAAATAAACTACAGCTTTGATCCCCTTTAGTCAGCATGAAGGACTGAGATAATAACCCTTCCAGTGCCGAAATGACCATAGTTTATTCATGAACCACCAAAATGGGGCCATAACACATTTAATGAAGAAGAAAATGAGCGAATTAGCGTGTAAATGTCATAAGATGTCATCAAAGATTTAAGAGTGGGTTGGATAAAAATAGACCCACGGCCAGCCTGTCAGACAAACGAGATCTCATTCAAGGTTTTTATTTAATGGACTTAATAAAATGGGCATATGATGCAAATGAGCATAGTTATTACAGATGCGCACAGGACGAGCTGTGGTGCGTGAGTTGTGCGTGGAAGCAGCATTAGATTAATGTGTTTTAGTGTTTTCATAAAAGCATACTGCCTTTCCTGCTAAAAGCCTGATATATTTCTTCCAACCATGCGGCATCCAATGGCACATCACTCAGAGAAAGTGACAGATGCCCCCCCACTGATTTTCGGAACATTCTCCCGAGTTCTGAGTTCCACCTCAGGTCAATCTTCTAAACGTGATTACGGCTGAGGATAACTGAGCATGCCAGAGCGCCTCCACGGCCAACATATCTACTGATAACCCACCTTTCTCAACTTCATCCGCTCTATCTCTCTCTTGTGCTGTCTCACTTTCTTTCTGTGTGCATTCATCTGACATCTACAAGAAGGGGAACAGTTATCTATGGCCAAACAAACCTTCTCAATTAACAGCAGGAGACAAAGTTCTCTTCCTCAGGTGAAGCATTTATCTCTTGCTTTGTTAAACAAAGCAGCTCTGAGTTCAAACGCAAATGGACGTTTGTTTGGCTTACAGTTTAAGATTGTTCTTTCAAAGGACCAACAACTAAAGGAGCCAAAACACAATGAATGCCGGGAAATAGCCTGAATCTGTAGTCCGCACACAAATAAGGATGAAGAGAGCGAAACAAAAGAAGGAGAGATGAGATAGATGAGTGGACCGTGGGATTGGGCTACACAGCGAGAGCCAATTTCCAGCCCTGTGAGAGAAACCATCTCTATTTCACACCTCTGAACCCTGCATTCGCTTCACTTCAGCATTCACCTGCCCGCTGATCCCAGAACAGCATACCGTTTCCTCCTACGGTAGGCTGGAGAGGTATACAAGCGTGGGTGGCTGATCCTGGATCCACATTTGTTACCCCAGTAGACAGAACAGGCAGGAAATCAACACGACAGAGGGGAGAAGAGTATGTCTAGGGTCCCGGACTGGCATAATGTTCGAACTAAAACATATACAACTGCACTTGCCTGACTCCACCCACCTATTTACAGTCAGTTTTTCCACTGTGAACTGGTTCAGGCTATATAAGTGGGGCCATTTTATAATTTAACAGATGGTTTCAGAAAGAATGTGCTGACCTTGTTGTGCTTTAGAACTACAGTGTATAGAAGCACAATATAGAGCGCATAACAGACCAAAATAAACCCACAACGAGTAGTCGAAGTGAATTATCGTTGCCTTTATTTCTTTGCTGTCTCTATTAAACTACAAAGCAACAGGACATCAGTGTAGAGGTGTGGTTTAATCATAATGTACAGGATTAATGGAAAATGCTGTGATATCAATCACAAATATTATAATGATAATATCTGTGAAGAATTACACCTCCCAGGGTCTGACACTTCATCCATTTTTCAACACAGTTTACCAAAGCATATTTCACCAACTTCGCATGTGAAATTGTTTATTATTATGAAAGTTTTGAGCAATTTATCGTTACAGAGAGGGTGAATATTTTCAATAATCTTCCCACAGCCGGAACTCTGCATCACTCTCTCAACAGACCCTGAGAGGAAATTCAACGGATATCCTGTTATGTGCGGCGTTTAATGCGATCTTTCTGTCCGCCTCGCTCTCTCTCTGTCTTCACTCTGAACAGAAGGTGTATTATGTGGTTTATTATGGCATATGATCTGTTCACACATGCTAAATGACTGCGATGGTCTTTAGCAGCGTTATGATACACAAACATTCATTTACATTTTAGATGAGCAACACAAGCGTTAAACTCCTTTGAAACCAGATGTTTCAAAAATGCTTCAGCCCAATAATTTACACTTTAAAAAAGATAAAGAATGGATAGAGAATGTAAAATATCTACGGTAAATACATGTTCTAATGCATTTTGTAAATGAAAATATTTATTCTACAGTTTATTACAAGTTATTTAATTTACAGTTTAGTTTGGATGGGATTTGCATGGAAAGGCCAGTTGCGATGAACTTTATCAGCTTTCTAGATTTCCTCCATAATCAGCATATTTAAAAGTATTACACAAATTTAATGGTCCCTGTATATTTATAACTGTATTTCTGGCAAGCCCTGCTGTTAGTTTTTTAAATGTAAATTTAACAGGATATTTATAGTGTATCCGGCAGTATGAGGCCAGATTTTCTTGTGAGACAAGCAGTAAATGCAACTGCGGAGCAAACACACGACCCTGGGAAGGGTTTGAGTCACATAAGTAGAGAGAAAGCTTGACTAACGAGAATGTCCTTCTTTTTCTCACTCAATGCCCAAAGACCATTTAACCAATAGCCTCTCTCTCTCTCTCTCTCTGTCTCTCACTCACATGGTCTCCCATAACTACTCAGATTCAGTTATCGCATTAGCCACTGCTTTCTTCCTGTGTGATCTGTGGGTAAAAACAAATCCGGCCTCTGACAGAGCGTTGCAGTGATGTAGATTACCCACACTCACATACACACCCATCACACACAGCCCATCACATAGGAAATGCTGTGGCCTGATTACGGCTCTTACTAATGGTGCATTACTGAAATGGTGCTTTTAAAATAGAATGTGTTTTATGAGTGAGCTGTTTATGGGATTTCGAAGCTGGTTCCCTTTAGTACCTCCATGGGAATTCACTCTGTATCCGCAAGCCAGCGTTGAGTTTTATAGAGATGAATATAATGCGCTCTGATGCAGTGGGCCGATATTAGATTCTACCATAGGCGGTTATGGTGCGAGATGCACAACAGATGCTCTCAGAATCCTCTCCTCTCTTTCCTCCTTCTCCTTTTCTCCCCCTCTTGCCTCCTTTCTCTTCCTCCCTAATGACCTCTAAACGGCAAATGCAATAAAGTAAAATGGCAGCTATTCCGTTACAATAAATCTAGTTCAGCGTTATTAAAGTTAAATCTGTTTCTTCACTGGAAACCTTCCGAACCACAGGGTCACTTGTGCCATATTGTTTCAAGCACACAAAATGGATTACGTTTCAATTGAAATCTGCTGGCAATTCTTGGCCTACACAATCTCTGGAAATAGAGTTTTTAGCGAGTGTGGATTTCAGTGCTAACGTAACACGACTAAATGAGAACACTCAAAGATAAATGTTTAGTGGCTGTGGTGTTTCTCTATCGCCTTGCCTTCTGAAAGCCTCTGGCCATCATGGCTTGTGCTTTCTGCTGTGATCTCAGGGGTTAAATGAGGTGCTGTGGTGTTTGGCAGATGCCTGTGACAGCTCTGTAATGCTATGCTCACATGCCCGGCTAACCACCAGTTTGACCTGTCATAGCTCAGGCAACTGA
The DNA here is from genome assembly GCA_036877575.1 of Botia almorhae. Lineage (NCBI taxonomy): Eukaryota > Metazoa > Chordata > Actinopteri > Cypriniformes > Botiidae > Botia > Botia almorhae. Next base: position 370,970 of record JAZGTJ010000014.1, read on the forward strand.
CGTATTCAACACCCAATCACAGCCATTTCTAATTAAACAGGTAACACATCTGAGTGTCCGGCTGCTGGCCACTGTCTGTACTGACACACACACACACACACCGTCCTGCATTTTTACACTAAAAACATTACTGTTATTTTTATGGCATTTATACAAATGAGCATCTTATCAAATGTTTTGTCAGGTTTTGCTTACAAATCTGCAAGTCAAATTGTCTCCAAAATTTGTTATGTAGACACACACACACACACACACACACACACAAAAATCTGATTTACTGCATATCGTGACATGAATAAACGTCTGCCAGATGCATAAATGTAAATGTAAACATCATTCAGCAGAGACACATTAACAAGTCATGAATGGCAACCCTTCAAAGAAGAATTTGACACAAAAACATGCACGGTGAACCTAAATGATGCACTTATCATCTAAAAAACTTCTTTAGAAATGTTAGTTATCTTTCTATAAATTAAAGTGACAGAAATTGCAGCTGTGATCATTTTGCTCTGGCTTGCTCTTAATTTCAGGTTCCAGCACACAGACACACAAACTGTCAATGAGTAATGAAGCACGTGTGAGTGTACTGTGACATCCAGTGGCTCAGGTGTGTCTGTAAGGTACACATCCATTAACCAGGAGAAATAACCGCAGATTCCCTCACACTGAGCATGTGCGAACGAGCGGTTTCCAGTAATTCCAATAATCACAGCTGTTGGTCTGATTATAAATAATATCTTGTGCGCGCTGTAATTTACAGGGTGTCTAAATGGTTTTAGTCAACACACTACTTGTTTAAATCCTTAATCAAAGGGGACAAAGAAACTGCATTTCAGAAAACGTGCGGCATTGGTGGGTGTTAACCAACGACTTAAAGGTATAAAAGCATCACTGACACATGGAATGTGAATGTCAGTCAGAGAGAGAAAGAGAGTGTGTAAGACGCAGACAGTGCTGGAGTCCCTCACTCACACCTGCAGGAGAGTAATTGATTTCTGCCATGCTCTCTGCGTGCACACACACACATACACCCACACACTAGAAGGACCAAACACATTAAAGTTGCTTTCCTTTACACAAAAAAAGGCTGTCACACAAACACAACACTTTTAATAAGCACACACACACACACTAGCAAAAAGAGCCCTCAAAATCTTCTGTCAAAATCTTTAATCTGCATTATTTGCCCAAGATTATATGCAGCATAGCACAAATCCGCGAGGGGAGTAGAAGAAATTCATATGATAATTGCACTAAGTGACTTGATGGCAAGATGAAAGATTCATATAAATCTCACAGCCGGTTTAGCCAGCTAACCGCAGCGTCTCTCTTCCGTAAAGAGAATTTGAAGGGCATTTGTTCAGATTTTGGGCATGCACAGATGTGCCCTGGCAGAAAATGATGTGTATATGCATGTAATCCTGTCTAACAACCCACTAGCAGTTTGAACTCATTTCACGGACAACGGTGGAAATCTACAGTGTGATTTTAGGTCTGGTGTTGCTCAGTGAACCGACTGTTGCCTGAGAGGGTTGTTGTAAAGGTGCTTCGTGAACCTTAGACCTGTCCCTTCCTATAATATAAATACAAACTAGATCTTTTTTGCTGGCTAACCACAGTGAAGAAAAATAGGTTTAAAAAAATATTGGATAATATTAACCTTATCTTTACAACCTTTCATGCGCCACCTTGTGGATAATATAAGAAGTGTAAAAAATGTAATATAAGAATTAATTATCTTAATAAATATATTACAACATCATAATTATCCTTCTTTAAAAAACAGTTGTTAAAAGCTGTTAAAAAATGCTTTTCTTACCCTTTAGTAATGCCTTATCTCGCAAGGGCACCAGGACTGGACTGTCCACAACAGGTGGCCCCTCAACAAACATGGGTGCATGAGACCCCTGCCATCACCCACCTGTTATGTGGGTGAGGCCACTTAGAGCCTCAGTGATGTGTTCTGATAGCAGATTGATGAATTGGCTGTCAGTGCGATTTGAAATTTGGCGCAGTGGAAGTGCAGCACACAGTTACGATTACCAGGAGAATTCAATACAATCAAGTCCAGCCCTCTGCTCAGTGCCACTGAAACCTCAAAGGGGTGAACGGCCACATACATCAGTCTGTCAGTCACTGGAATAAAAGACAATAGTGGCCAATTTAGAAGCGCTGTGCTGCATGTCAGTCATGTATAGTTATATATGAGTGTGTGTGAGGTATCAAAGCAAGTTGCAAAGCAAAAGAGCCCTCATTAATCAATGTAATGAGATTTGCGCTGCGGTCTAATTGGTAGTTTGTAATGCAATGGTTTTGCAATGCAATGGTAAAAACGATTTATTAAAGGGAAAAAGGGGATCGTTCATCCAAAAATGTTTTCCATAATTTACTCACACTCAAGTCATTCCAAACCTATATGACTTTTTCTTGAGCGGAACACAAAAGAAGATATTTCGAGAAATGTCTCAGTGGTTTTGTGCCCATACAATGGAAGTACCACTGTTGTTTGGTTACCAACATACTTCAAAATATCTCCTTTAATCTTCTTTTTATATAGTAAAACTGAGAGCAATATTTGCCTTTTATTTTCTTTATATAAGTTGAAATATTGTTAAAACATCTGCTAAAAAATGTAAGATATACATTTGGACAGTATGACCATATCTAATTCATTAAAAGTCATTAAATGTGACTTTATAATGAAATGAACTGTTCATATGTCACAGAATTCGTACAGCACAAAGTACAGAAGAGTTTCCTCAGTTCTCTTTCAATTAACTTTAGGTAAAAAAACTATCAAAAAACTATAATGTTTACTGTTTAACGATCAGCTTTCCGGTAAGTTCCTGTTGTCAAAGTGAGTTTGGTGGATTCAGAGTGAATTCAGTCACACTCACTCTGTTCTCTGCCATAATGTCTCTCTGCGTTAGCGTTAGCTTAACGTTGTGTGCCGCTGGCTCTGCAAATCTGTTCAGCCCTTACAGTGAGTTTCAGTCCAAGAGCAACTCACATAGGAGTCCAGGAGAAGTGCAGACCAAGTATTTCTCAGGCTTCCTAACCAATCAAGACTCAAAGTGTAGACCAAAAATGGCCTAAAAATGTTGAATGTTTTTGCCTCTATATATCATATTTTTTGCAGAACACCTAAGAAGCAACAAAGTCTGGAAGTTGGTTTTTATCATCAACATAAATAAAATGTTGTTTTAGAACAGTTCCAACAGTCTCTGATTCAATAAAATACCAGTTTTGTTTAACTGGACATCAGTCATGAGTCTGGATGTGTTTATTCATTAATACTCTCTCTTTATGCAGACCAGAAGAACTTCAGGGACCAAAGAGAACCTTCTGACAATTCCACTTAAGGGTTTTTGATACCTTGAATAATGCAAGTGACTCAAAGATCTTTGTGCTTCCCCAGCTCAGGTGAACAGTATTGAAACACTAAACACACACACAGAAGTGTTGTCGTGTCAGGTTGTCTCCACGGCAGCCCCTGAGAGGGGTGTTTAAATATTTACCTGCTGAGGTCCTGACGGATCATGCTGACTTCTGTTTGCATTCTGATCCATTTAATACGCTTACACACACACACACACACACACCAACCATGAAACCTGTTTCTCACACACAGGCCAGAAGACCTGCTTTACATGAACGACAGTCTTTCCCCACACTTGTGGTTCGTTTATACTGGTCTGAGAGCAGTTTTTAATGCTTCTTACATTATGATTGCACAGTGATTAGGCTGAACCCAGAGCTGCACTTCAGACTTTTTCAGAAGCACCAGTGAGATAATTGTCATTCAATCCCCTGAAGCTTTGACTTCCTCTTTGAGCAGATTGGGTTATGAGGCAGATGAAAATTCATTTTCAGCCTGAGGTTCTGTGCAGGTGTTAATAATAAAGATATTAAAGCTAATATCTCATAACCATTTCCAGCATATCTGTGCCTCACTGACCAGAATATATTACTCAGAAATACTGACCTGTTCACTTAACAGGATGAGTGCAAATAAGGCTATTGTGCAAATCTGTTTGTCACACAGCATATTTAAGTCCATTGTGTTAACATCAAAAGGAAGTACAGGAAATGTAGTAATTACAATTGTTAAATACATAAAAATTTATAGTTCAGCTTCCTAAAAGTGACTCTTCTTCATTTAGATCACAGCTCTGCACACTCTAAAAAAACTAATTTTTAAGCATTACACAACAGTTAGCTCCAGTCCTTGAATCTGACTGGATGAGAGATGTTCCAAATGTGCTTGTATAAAACCAGAACAACACTAGGTTGTTTTTATTTTATTTTTTATTTTTGCTTTACTGTTTTTTATCTCCCTGCCACAGTAACTGTTAAAATGATACAGCAAAGCTATCGATTTCCTCAGAGCACAATTCACAACACACACACACACACACACACACATACACAGACACGTTTACTTATCTTATTCCATAGACTTTTATAGTTTTTATACACAGCTAGAAATACTATCACCCAACCCTAACACACACTCTAACCCTTCCCATCACAGAAATCTTTCTGCATTTTTATAATTTAAAGAAAACTTTATTTACTATATTTTTATAGTGTTTGGATGTCACCGAAAGGAGGTTTTGCTCAGATTTGTCAGGTTTTGTTGACTGCTGGTTGCAAATTTGTCCCCAATATATGGTTACACACACACACACACACACACACACACTGTTGTTTCACTGTGCCACACCGACATTACTGTTCTAGCACTTCACGTTGTCTTCTTAGGATGAATTATAGGATGAAGTTCTAGAATGAAAGATTTGCACGTCACTTTGGATAAAAGCATCTGCTGCTTGAACAGATGTAAATGTATACGAATGTAGATCATATCTCTGCATTCAGGAACTGGCAGAACAGCTTTAAGATTTAGCAGGAAAAGCAGCATTTTTTTAACAGATGCTTTTTGCTAAATCCATGTAAAAAAAAAGCTTAACATTAATTCTCTCGGCAACAGGGGGCTGTAATGTGCTTGATATGGCATGTTAATTGAATTTCTGTTGGGATAATTCATAACAAATGTTTTGTGTCTTTCTGTCTGTCATTCTTCACACTTTTGGGCAGCAGCTGCTGTAATACTCATGCTTTAAATTAAGAAAACACCACGAGTGACTCATGCACAAGGCCTGCCAGATACTGGCTATAAAAAACATCACATCTGCACCTGTGTCTGTTCAAATCTGCACCTCGTGTAGGGCAAAATCTCTATGGCTCAAAAGCCATAATGCACACAAGTGCTTTTGCACACATAATGCTGCTGTCAGTTTACTAATATTGCATACAGTTATGTGCCACTCAGTTAATGATTTTGGCCTGTATTTTGTAGCATCGCTTTCTGTTTGATATATAATCAACAGCAAAATCAGCCTTGACTGATGCAAGACTATATATCAGCACATAATGCAGAACTGAAGTGTTTCTCGCTTCGAATTTGAAAAAGCTTTAGTTCTGTACCTAAGGCGTCATATGCTACGCTTAACTCATTTGCGCAGAGCAAGCATGAAAGAGAAAGAGAGAGAGAAAGAGTGAGAGAGAGACAGTCAGGAAATAATGACTATGTATAAATAAGCATAACTATACCTTTAATTTAAAGCCACAAACATTAAAACGATCCTTCATTCAGCCATTCAACTGTTCTGTGATGTTTAAAATCTGCAACTGAAATGTTGACAAACCCGACAAATACTTTACCAGAACCTTAGACCTGTAACCTTCTTATGTAAATTTAAACACAGTACAACACATGCAATACTCATGTATGTATTGCACAGTAAGTAAAACTTTCTTGAAAATTAGCATTGTCAGCTGCTTAATATCACAAACAAGGTGTGTACTTAAAGAATATGCACTATATTTTTTTAAGAGGCTCAAAGTATCTGATCCCTGTAGCTGAACTTAGTTTATTTGAGCAAAAAGTACATTCTTCTCCTGCAGGGTTACAGATCAATTAATAAAAAAAAAGAAAATTGAAAAAGGAAGATTTGTTTTGCACCTATTCAGCATTTACTGTAGGCTTAGGCCTGCAGTCACTAATGAGTTCATGAATTATATAGTGAAGATGCACTCCAGCAGAGTACAAAACATACACTGAGATGTATATTCCTGTGGATGAGCATTAATTAAAGGAAAAGTTCCCTACAAAAAATAAAAAATTCTGTTGTTGAATTTTTTCTGTACATTATTGATTGGAACACAAAGGACTTACCCAGCTAACGAAACATTTTCAAAACGTTAGCTAATGTTCTATAAAAATTCTCTCATCATTATTGAAAAACGTTCTTGCAGTAACATTAGTAAAATATCTATTTATTTAAGGTTATATATATATAAAAAATGTTATTCTAAAGTGGAATGTTTTAAAAATGCTTTGATTAAAAACAGCTAAATCAAGCAATTAAGTCTATAAAACAGGATGTTTAAAAACGTCCCTTGAACATTTAAAACGTTTTTGTTAACTAATGAAAACGTTAGGGAAATGTTCTGGTAACCTACATTTGTTAGCTGGGAATTGCTAAATTTGCATTTTTGCAAAGAATACAAATGAATATTGACCATGGCAGTGCCTGGTACCCATTCACTTTCATTATGAATGCTCGGACATTCTGATAGATAACTGCTTTGTATTCCATGTAATAAATTAAAAGCAATAAATTGACACATGGCATTTACAGCTTAGGCAATGAGCTGATAGCACTGAATGGGAATGCTAATGATATCTCTCTTTAGGTATTACAGATCTTCTTGAAACAAAGTGGTTGCAGGTGCTTAAATCAATTAAAGCAAAGGCTGAACAAGTGTGCGATGAGAAGTGCACAATATGCAGAGTATGCACTAATGACTACTAACTACTTAATGAGTATGCATTCTCAGATGTTTATTGTATTGTGCTGCATGGGAACATTGCCACAGTACATTAGAACTGTAATCACTCTTTAGCCCAAGAGGCATAAAAAGCGTATTCTGTTATAAATGGAGTATTGTGTAGCTATTTGTATTGTTTCTTGTGCCAGATCAAAGAGGGAGAAAAAGAGAAATCGGGGAAAGGAAAGGTTATATTACTGAAGCAGTATATTTTTTGCACAATCAATTTTTGTCCTTACACATTTGAGGCAGAATCCATAAAATCAGACAGAGAGAGATGGGCATGCTTGCGGAAGAGAAAGAAAAAGAAAGCATGAATTTAATAGCACTGAGAGAGAGAGGGATGGACAGAATAAAGCAGACTACATCGTTGTGCCGTCTGTTCTAAAAAACATTGGTGATAAATAAGAAAAAGAGTTTTAAACGGGGCAAACAGCTCATATTCAGTGCAGTACCTCTTTATAACCCATGTGTCTTTCACCACAACGGAACAACATTCTGTAGAACACACACACACACACACAGCGAGTGGATTATATGGATGTGTGTGATTTTATGTGAGTTTTGTTCATAAGGCTGTCTGACCTGTGACCTCTCAACATCCATAACAGAATCATATTACTGTAAAACCACAAGGGCCACCAGAGGTCAAAACACAGTCTTGCTTTCCGTACCTTTTCTAAGACAAACACACATGGCACACACACACACACACACACACACATGGCGGACACACACACACATACATAAAAATAGTTTCTTTCCCCTTGAATTTGTACTACAGAAGTTCCAGTCCCTTGGGTAAGACCAGAAGAAGGAGCACACCTCCAGGGTCTGAGAGGAATAATTTGTGTGGCGTTTTTAATGCAAGGGGTAAATGCATTCTGAGAGGGCAGTCTGCCATCTAAAATCCCGTATGATGACTGGGTTTAAACTATAGCTGCAGGCTTCTTATGTGATTGTAATACTGTGTGTGCATGTGTGTGTGTGTGTGTGTGTGTAGGCAAAAGAAAAGCAAATGCCACACACAATATAATTCTGAGGAAACAATAATCTAGCAACCAGAGTTATTCAGTGTTGTGCTGATACAGCTTATCAACTTTACATCTGCATGGCTAAAGGGTTTGATGCACCCTCCTCCCCTGAGAGTGAGAGAGCTTATTTAACTCATTAGGCATTTGCTGAGAAAATGTCTGTATTTGCTGAGGAATTTGGCCTTGATGCTGCAGTGAAACTGCTCAGCTGGCTGATCGTTATTCTGCAGATATAAACTGAGTGAGAAAGTTTTGAACCTATTTAAGAAACCGAATAAAACTACAAAACAGCGATGTCCCAGCTATCAATTTTAGCTTGTAAGAACATTTCTGTAACATTTCCTTTCCTGTAGCTCAGTGGTTAGAGTATGGCGTTAACAACGCCAATCCCTAGGTTCGATCCCAGGGATTGCACATACTTAGAATCAATGTATAGTATAATGCAATGTAAGTCGCTTTGGATAAAAGCGTCTGCCAAATGCCTAAATGTAAAATGTAAATTTAAATGTTCCTTTAAGTAAAATTAAAAATTAAAAAAAAATTAAAATTAAAAGCTCTATATATGTTTATATGCGATGTTTAACATTAAGAAAAGTTCTACTAATGTTACTGCAAGAAATTTCTGGATAAATTTAAGAGAACTATTAGAGAATGTTAGCCATTCTAAGAATGTTCTGAATACATTCGCTGTTTTTCTAGGTCCTCATTGTTTTGCGTATATGAACTTAGTTTTTAACCAGTTTTAAGAAAATGAATATAACTAGACAACAGCGATGTGGTAAAATAAAAAGGGAGATTTTTATATTCACTTCCTAGCAAGTTCTCAAGGATATTGTAGCACTTAACAAAAGTATGTCAGAGAGACGTTTTCAAGTTGACAGTTCAAGTTCAAAGAAAAGCTGCTAACTGCATAAAAGCACACAGTCTGCACACACGCCGTGATAATTAGTTATCTAGGACTGTTGTGGATGGTGTGAATTAACAGGTTACTGAGCTGCTAAATGTGACAGCTGATGAATCAATAAGCCAATCCTCTCTCTTTCTCTCTCCATCTACACAGATCCACTCTTTACCCATCAGCCAGGCAGTTAATCAATGTGATTATCCTTGAGAGACAGAGAGGAGAGAAAGAAAGAGTGCACACACTGACATATCTAAGTAAAATCTAAGTAAAAAAGCTTATGCAGATTATTTATATTTATTATTATAGTATGCAAAAAGATGTTTTTAGTGGTTGAGGGAATTTAACTGTTGTGTAAATAATCTACTAGTACATCTACTAGTGTCTCGGTTAACAGGAAACGTTCTCAGAATGTTGGCTAAGTTATCAAAAAATGTTCTTGCAATAACATTAGTATAATTTTTTTTAACATTTCACCATTTACAAAAACGTTAGTCTTTGGTAGTTATGTAATGTTTTATTACAAAAATAAAAAACGTTTGATTAATGTTTCTATAACCAAGCAATAATGTTAATAAACGTCTAATTTGATTGGTCAACCAGCATCCCTAAAGTGATGATATTTCTTCTAACATTTTTAAAACATTATAAAATGTTTTAATGTATCACTCGCTTGTCTGTATTCACCGAGTTTCAGACGGGCAGCAGTTTGTAACCGAAACTGTTCTCACCAGTGGAGTAAAAATATAAAAAATACTTCACAAATATTTCTTCTTTTTACATTTTATTTAGTACATTTTAAGCTTTAAACCACATGCCTTTGACTATAAACATGTTTTTAACCAAAGTCTCGCTGCTATCTTTCAACATCCCCATCCCCAACTTCCTCCTCCGCCCGTGAAGCAGGATAAGGGACACACAAGGTGCTGATGGGAAATCTCAGAGTCTGTGTTTTGTCTCTGCTCCAAAAACCCTCCACGGGATGCCCTGACTGCTCGCTGTGTGATGAGTACATGCTGTTTGGCTGCTTCTGCTGGCTTGCCATTTTAAAAAATGTATGTCTCATTCCAGCAAAACATTATGGATAATTCCAAAGAAATTAATCGTCGTGTCACACTTCTGTTCTCCTGGCAAAGACAAGATTATCAATAATCTCATATTTTCACACAGATTACACATAACAGGCAGCAGCCTTGAAGTGAGGTATAGACCTGAATCCCATCAGTGTGGGGCATTAGTCTGGATCCCTCCATATTGTGAAATTGATCTTGTATGTGAAAGCCAGGATTGCTCCGCTGACACCTGCTGCACACTGGATTTCATTTAGACATGTCATCCAAACACCTTGAATGTGACAGGGGCTGGAGGAGGCACACGTGCACCATGTGACCATTTTGTCTCAGTTACGATGCCTCAGATTTTTGTCAGAATGGCACAAATAATGCATGGAAAGCAATTCTTTATACAGTTTCAACTGCATTTAATCGAAATATATGAATTTAAGAAATACACGTGTACAGGAAGTACTCGAATAACATGAATAAACAAAGATAATATTAATAAAAATATACCTATAAACAGTGGTAAAAATGGCCGCTGGCCTTCAATGTGAGGACCCATCTTTTTAAACTATAGCTGCAGAAAATCCCAATATATTTATGCACAAATTTTGCATAGTGGCCAGTTCTTTTTAACTGGAACTCCACCTGCCCTTGAAATTCACTTCCTCGGGTCTCG
>JAZGTJ010000014.1:381550-431045 GCA_036877575.1 Botia almorhae
CCCCCTTTAAATTCTCAAATCAATACATTTAAGCTTTCTGCACCTTCTTAAAACTGTTTACCTTCTATTAAATGTGAAGGTGAGACTACAGCTATTGAGATTACAGTCTGTTGCTGTTGCCTTTGCTTTCTGATCAGAGGAGACTGTTTTCCTTTTGAGTCACAATTCCTCCACTGGGTAATTCATTGCACATGGGGAATTTTTCTTGCCATTGTCACATAAAATTGCTCAATGGAGGCTAAGGCCATAAAGTAATTGTATCATTATGTTATATGTTTTTTGGGTATGTGCCTAGCTCTGGGCACAATAGTACTAGGCAATGTCAGTTACTTTCAGGCTGTAGATCGCCTCTATCAGGTTTGAATGTGGTTCACCAGCCCAGATCCTTAAACACTATGCTGCTACCATACAAAGCTGCTCAGTGACAATGGCTGTATTTAAAATCTTTACACAAAACCATTGCATTCATTTGAATTGAACCTGGAGTTGTGTCCCTGTCTATATGACATTACTGTTTAAACCACAGCAAACAAATCAATGTCTGGTTCAATGTCCCCTTAATTCATTAAAGATTGTGCAAGAGCAATGCTGATACAACCACAGCTACAGAAGAGAGGAATCTTTAAATACAAGTGCAGTCAAATAAACACACACACACACACACACACACATTCTCAAGGTGTCCAGACTCAGTATCTTTGGAAACAGACACACACACAAACTTGTAGTGTACACATATATTTAAAAGCCTCCCCCAAAGCTACTTAAGGTATGTCTAAATGACAACAATGCACTAAAACCTGAACTTTTTTTGTATTTTTAATGTACAGATGACAATGTTGTCATAACATTTTCCATTTACAGGGATTGGCAAAAATAACTAAAATGCTGTATTATGCATGCCAAGGCCAGTAGTTGGCGATGAAATATACTGAACATATAATACGCATGCGCATGACATCAGTGTTTTCACAATTTTTTTTAGTTTACATGGTTTACAGTAAACTACCAAGACAAATATGGTGTTGTTGCAATGTGCACCTAAAAACCCATTTTTAAAAGTTAATAGTTAAAAGTTAAGTTTAAAAGTGCATTTTTAGGCCACAAAAATCAGTTTACGTTGTTGTGTAAACGGATGGCCAAAACGCATCGAAAAAGGTGTTGTGTAAACATCCCCTTAATTTTTTTTATAAAAACAAGCTAATTAAAATCACTGTGCTCTATCCCTACCTTTACACCTTACAAACACCTTTTGGCATGTTTCTAATTTAATTAGGACATTAAAATATTTATGAATCTTTTTAATAGTGAGAACTATTCCTGCAGGTCTGTTTTAAGAGGTTTACTGTGATTATAATAATATTGTGATTATATATATTTTCAGACATTTGGCCCTCAAAAGTATAACAGAAGAGTTACAAACACTTTCACCAGCCCATGTGCAGATACACATTAAAAGCTCAAACTACCTTGGTGATGTTTCATCCGCTGTAGACAGTGGATGTGAAGCAAATTAAATTTCATTGTAATTTCATGCTTGAGGCAACAGTCTACGCCAGCTTTATGTTGCAGTTACTCACTGAGACAAGCAACCCACAATTACAGTGACTTCCCCATACACACACACACAAAAAGGCTGTCCAGATACTTAATGTGGTGTGTTCATGCATAGTGTTTTAGACTAAGACAGCAGACTTGGAGGAAGACATGCAATTTCTGTGTGAGCTGCTTTTGGACCCTAGTTTCTTACCTAATTATCAATTAGTTTAAACCAAGGTTATCACACAGTCCCAGCTTTCAGGATTACTAATTCATCTATCTATCCATCCATCCATCCATCCATCATCTTTCTGCCTATCTATTATTTATCTGCCTGTACAGGTTTAGCTAAGAATGAAAATAAATCAAACATCTGTATCAAAACATGTGTTATAACTCAATCATTAAATCACAATGTTCAGTGACATTCACACAGACTAAAACAGATTAAACAGAAAACTAGATTTGCATTAGAAGCACTTGCAACTGATTTAGTAAAAGAAGCTTCTGCTTTTGTCATGCATGTCACAACTCCATATAATCTTTGCAGGGCAGCTAAAGATGTTAAACAGATGTGAGAAAAACAATCACTATTCAGTAGTGAACATTAGTGAACACTATACAGTAAATTAAAAAAAGAATTTTACAGTTTTTACTCATTTGGTTCTATAAATCTAACCACTTGGTTACTACACCTAAGGCTGCAATTATGTACTGCGCTAAACATTTGAATGGAGTGTGTAAGGCGTTTTAAGATGAATTCATGGCAGGATATTATTATAATGAAGAGGAAAAGGCAGAAATATGATAAATGACAAAAAAGGAAGAATTTTAAGACAGTGTTGCCTTGCAAGTACCGTAACTGAGGTTACAGCAGTGAAGTTAATACCGCATGACACTTCTGAGCTCACCAAGACTCTCTCTGCGCATTGATATGTATTCATGAACCCTCTATGTTTAAATATTCATAAATATTCATCGCCTATGCTTTCCAATGGCAGTCCGGAGGCCATACACTAAAGCAGCATGTCACCGCTCTCAGGTCAGATCCACTACAATTGTGCTTTTCACATTTTACGTTTTGATCTTCAGTCTGTTAAAAGTTTCCTGCAGGTCTTCACTTTTCTACTAAAACTTTTCATGCACTGATATTGGATGTATAGCACATCACATGTAATCTTCGCTCTGTATAAGTTTGCACCAACACATTCGTATGTAACATATGCCGAAGGTTAATCGTGTCACAAAAAGAAAACATTATTTACGCTTTTTTTGTTGCGTGATGCATTTTTGCACTCATAAAGTTTCCTACTGACTGATTTGCGCAGACATCACACATTTGATTAGATTAGATTTTTTTGCGAATTACTATCCATTTCAGGTTGTCTAACTCAATTACTATTAATAATAACTGCCCAGATTTATCCACTAAGCAAACAAATTAGCTATAAATACATGCGTGGCATTCATAACTTTGGTTTCAAATAAACAACACGAGCACAATTACATGTTTGCTGTCTGTTCCGGCAGCTTTATTTTGCACATGCTCCATTAAGACTCTGAAACCAATAATTATCGTGGCACTGGGAGAAATGAACTCATATGTCTCATTAAAACAAACTCACTGCCATGAGGTGGCGTGACCTGTCCAGATGCTCACCAGAAGTCAATGAGGGTAATAGCTGCTTCTCAATCACCAGCATCTACCACCTCCTACCATCCTCGTATCATTAACCACACACACACACACATACTCACACACACACACATCCAATGTCTCAGCAACACTTACATGTTCAGCATGTTCTGTGATGAGAACAGCACATGAAGAGAGGTACTGTGACATTCACTGCACGTGGTGTGCTTGGGGTGGCATTTCCGTGCCTCTCTTCTCTACTAACGCCACCACTGTCTTTGTAACGGGTTAATTAAAGGAACAGTTCTTAAAAAAAAAGAACACAGTGACTGTTTATAGTGACCAGGTGCTGCCAAGCTCCTAAAATAAATTAATAAATACGTAAATAAATACTTTACTTTTAAATTGAAATGCAGATACTGGCGAGAGGTTGCAAGAGAGGTGGAGATAATCAGCGAATAATGACTTAAATTTAGGTTGGGCATATGCCAGTTTTTTTTAAGTGTTTGTGTGTGTGTGTGTGTGTACACACGTGTGTGTGACTGCAAATATTTTTACTATTTACAGCACACAAGAGCATAATCTATCATTAAAGAAAGGTGTTCGATTCTGTAGCGGCCCGGCCATGTCTGGAGTGCATGAGGTACATGCAATTGCAATGAAATTGCATGAATTCTGTTGAAACGTGCGCTGTTTGAGTGACCACACATGCCAGGAGGAGGTTGGAAGGAAAATGATCCCCTGTTCCAACGAAAAACCCATAACAGTGTCCAGGCTGCCACTACTGGACTAACAACAGCACCAAAACACACACTGATAAACAGACATGTCTGGTGACCGATCCAGGAACACACTCAAAACCTACATAGAAGTGCCCCACTGGCTCATTTTGTAAAACATACAGAGGGCCAGGCGCTTCTGTTGTTTTTGTTTGCCCTCAGACAGACTCTGAAAGGAAGATCAGACTGGGTTGTCTGGCCTCACAAGACCATTCACATCAGAACTGGACAGTACCACCACTCCTACACCATACATCTGAAGATACCACAAGCTCATTCCCTCACAACAGTGTTATGCCCTTTAGATGCAAGACTCTTAAGTCCCTTGCTCTACAAACTGTTTGTCTTCCTTCCCTGCTGCTATGCATAGAGATCAGCCTGTGAATGACTAAAGATAGAAATCCAGCAGCAATATTTATAGGTTTGATTACAGACGGCCCCCGTTACCAAACTGCCCGTGCTGTCACAGCCTGAGACCGATAAAAGAGAATTAAACTATTCTTAAACTAAAGAACAAATCTATGTGCTTTGTCTTATAAAGCTTCATTACTCACAGGCCACATTAAAGCCTAAACTGGTCCAATAAAACCATGTTTATTAGCGCATAGGCTGGAATTAATGAAGTCTTGCTGAGAGTTGCAGGCAGAATGTTTACTTTGAGCAAAGCGGTCTGGCTGGATGTAATTGGCAGACTAGCAGAGAATATAATGAGCTTGACAAAGAAAACTTTACCTGTTGTATAATGAAGCATCAAGCACGTAGATAAAGTTACAGGGCTGCTGTTTATGGCTGTCCACAAGCCTTGTCATTACAGAAAACACTAATTATTTTCAATCTTAGGATTATACAAATGTTCAAACATTTATGTTCAAACTGTAGTTGACTTGCTGCTAAAACAAAACTTGGAGTATGTTTAAAATATTTTCCAACTAACTCTGAAAACTTTTAAAAGCACACATTGTATCAACTTGGTACTTTGTAAACATGATTTTGTTTCCAGGTGGATTGTTAAAAATCTGCATGCCCTGACTCACTTATTGAAACTCCTGATTTCATCAGATATGCATCAGATGGTTAGTGTGTGTGTGTGTGTGTGTGGTCATTGGGGAATGGTTTAAAGCTACAGCTAGTGAAGTAACGCCAGACTTCAGACAAACCAGAATGAAAACTCAATCCATTGTGTTGAGATTCCACATCTGATAGTTGCTTCTGGAGATGTTTATGGACTTACATTTTACTTATATTTAAGCAGACCCTCATATTTCACAAATACTGCTGAAAGAGGGGGTTTATCCCAACATTTTTTAAACTGTAAACTGAATTTTGCAGAATAGCATCTTTCTGCACTGTAGTCAGAGTTCATACGTTAGGACCAAAGCACAGGGGCATTATGGGAAGACAGTACCCATGCGTCTTCCTTCCTGCCAGAGTCTCAGAGCTGTCTTTGGACTATGACTACATATGAATCTCTCTGTCGTGCACCTGCTGGGGTGATCAAGAGCAGCTTTCCAGAGATTAATGCCAGCGTACTAACAGACTCAGCGCAACACCGTACACAACACCATACACAACATCGTACAAACACCGTACACAACACCATACAAACAACTGTTCTCTAAGTAACACAAAAGCATGAATCGCAAAACACAATTTAAAAAGCAAGGCACATCATTGCTGCTCAATCTAATCATTATTATTATTATATTGCTGAGACCTGACATGCTTCTCTGCCTCTCTCTCTCTCTTTATATCTCATCCCCTCTCTGTTCAGTCTCTGTCTTTGTTGACGTGAATGTGGAAGCAAATGAAAAACTGCACAATGGAAAGAATGGAAGGCCAATAAAGGGTGAATGTGGCTGATGGGTAAGTGAGCCCCGTCTCTCAGACATCTACCTGTACCCACAGCTGTCAGGTTGCCATGGAGATGCATGAATCATTTTTTTAAAAGATTCAAATTGATTAAAAGTGGCGTGTTGATGCAGCGAGCTGTTTGTGTTTTTTTTCTTAGGGGGGTTATTCTGTATTTGCTTGTTGGAAAGCAATTACGAGTATGAATGGAACAAAAAGTTTGTTGTTATGAAACTGGATTTAAGACTCAAAGAGGGCTGCTCATGTCAAACGGTATTGTTAAATCACCTTCCCTGCTGCCACTGCGGTCACCTTCATCTTTACATAATATTCATGCAAATCTGTTAGTGTAGGCTTTTTTATGTGCATACTGCGGTATTACTGGTAGAATTAGTTTGTTTTTAAACGCAGGATTCTAAAGTATCTTGAAATACAAACACAACAGAAACACATGCAACAAGATAAAAAGATAATAGATAAAAAATAAAGAGTACAGCTGGTGTGGATCTGTGGGTGGAAGGTGTGGGCAGTATGGCCAGGTGGTTTTGTGAGGTACAGGTCAAGCAGGCAAACATCTGGGCAGCTGTTGCACAGAGGTCCTTACATCTAAACACCGGAATCTGGTGCATATTTTCTCAGGTATGAAAGAAAAAGAGAAGCATCTGACCAGTTCTACATTAATATTCATACTATGTATAAAAAACAAAGAAAGAAACAATGCCCACGAAGCTTGAGGTTATTGCAGCTGCTTTATCAAATCTAATGCAAAAGATGAATAGGTTACAAATCCAATATCAACACAGCAACTACATAGATGTACATACACAGTATGTACTGCATACATATATGTTCTATTAAATCTTGTGTATTTTAAGGGTTCCTGGGCAAACCTAATGTCCATCAACATCAAACGCCATCTAAACATTAAATGACCATTTGTACAGGACTAGTTTCCGAAACGGTGTCTGATGTCTCCGAGTACACAAACAGACTCGGATGTCTGGGTATATATATATATATATAGAGGTAGGCGCGTCTGTTTTCTATACCTGGCCATTGCAAAAGATCACATGCCTTGGATGGGTGCACTGTGTATGGTCATGTGATCATGGAGATTTTTGCTTGTTATTATAAAAAATTACTAAAACTCCACATGATTTCATAGAACTGGTTGCCTATAATAACATTTATGTTTATGTTTATGTTTTATGTTACTTATGTAATAAATATAAATAAATAACACTATGCAATTGAGAGTATTTTACCTGATAAAAGTATATATTATACATATGTGTGTGTGTATGTATGTGTATAGATATTGTTTCAGGATATTGGATGCATTCAATGCATTAAAATAACGAATATAACAGCTAGTAAAGTACTAAACTCTAACTAAACTAGAACACCCAGGCCTGATTTAATTACCATAACAATGCAGACAGTCAAGTTTAATGAGCGGAGCCAAACTAATTAGAATTGTCTTCAGTAACAACTCAGCCTAACAATTGTGTTACTTTAAGGGTTGTTGGATGGATGTTCTTTAGGCAGATACTGACCATAACTCCACTTTTTGAAGCACATAAAAGTTTAAACTGTTGCAGGATCAGCATGAAAAGACGGGTCGTGAGAAAACACAATATGTTTAGCGGATCAGTACTGTTTGTTTGACTGCGGTGTTTAGAGCCTGTGGGTCTTATGAGAACCTGAGAGCGTGAATCACCATTTTACTGATCCCCACCTGCTGAGAAACACACAAGCATACAATTACCCTCCACTCACCGCTAATCTACCGAAATGAATCATGTTATTATGCGCGGAGACATGGATAATTTTATGCTCCAGTCCTTTCCTCCTATTTTTTGAAGCAAATATAACATCACTACAGAATTCAGAAAGGCCGATTAATTTTCAGTTAATATCTTTTCCTGGTAAAGTCTGAATTGTGCTTCTTGCAAACACAGAAATTACAGCTAACAAGCATACAAACTCAGTTTTTCCACAGGCCAGAATTTTCACACTATTTATGTGAGTTATAAATTCAGTTCCTCATGCACTTTGTGTATAACGGATGCTATTAAATGTAGCTCTGATGCACACCTCTGATGGAATTGCATTAGCCAGGCATAAATTCCTAAAGATGACACCTGTGGCTCATTAAAGATGGTTATATGGGTACAAATGTTTCCCATAGGTTGCACACATTTCACACATTCTGGTCCCATTTACACCTGGTATTACCATACGTCTCGGATGAGCAAGTGGCCGTGTGAACCGTTTACACCTGGTAGCAACATCAAATGCATCTCTTGTGACCACTTGTGATCAGATCCGGAGGGGAGTGTCTCTGTTATGCCTCTGCACTACCGCATGTTTACAGCATTAAAAAAAGCATGTTATTGCTTCTTAATATAATTCCATAGTTTAATCCCGCAGCAAAATCATCCAAATCTATCGCTTGATCCAAAAACAGTGTGAATGTTTGAATCACTGAATGTTAATATCAGGTGTAAATGGGGTTTTAAATCTGGCGTGGTGATTAGTTCTATTTCATCTTACCTCAGAGAGAGAGAGAGAGAGAGAGAGAAAGAAAGAGAGATAGTTACCTACACAATACTGGATCATGTTGGGGGCTGTAGTTTTCTAAGCATAGCTGTAACATTTGCGTCATCGGGGCCGCGCTCGCGCGTGTGTGTGGGCAGGTTTAGTCTAAATCACATTTAAAATTCAATATCTAATCTCAGAAAGATCCGGATGTGTCTATTCACATACAATGATAATGAAAAAGCAAAGGTGCAGTGCAGTAATAAGAATCAGATCACTGTTACAGAACCTAAACAACATGAGACATTAAACATGAGATGGACTCATTAAAGCATTGCCTTTCTCATTGTGTGTGTTTGCTATGTTCCATAACAGAGAAAAACATAACACCTCCAGAGAGATACAAGAGATGTTAGCGCTATATTTATGTTGTATCCCTCAACACACACACACACACACACACACACACACAGACGTTTGTTTGACTATATTGATGAGGTCTTCTCATAGGCTTCCATTGATTTTATATCAGGCTGATTATATTTCCTTTATTTCCTTAAACCTAACCCCACAGTAACATGTATCATGCCTGATTTATGACTACCAGTAAAATGTCCTCACAAATTGGTTGCCATGATATTTCATGTTAGTGAGGACATTTGGCCCTCACAAATACAGCTAAACCTGTACACACATCATCCAGACAAACAAACACGCATTTGTTTTTACAAATCATTTTTAATGGATTCTACCCTCCTCCTGAGGCTCCTCCTTTTTTATCTAGCTGTCCTAACAGTTTTACTCTGGTTCTTCTCTCTGTTCTCATCCTCTGTTCCGCTGGGCTGGTTCTTAATGCTGCAGTGATATTACAGACGCACAGGTTCCACACACGTGTCATCCCACGAGAAATTAATGTTCTGCTGATGAATGTCTAAGGTCATTTTCTTTGGGTTAAAATTAAAATCTGTGCTCATCTGCAGGTGCATATGACTCTGTACTCTTCCTACAGTACCTGCTTTTCTTTATCTGATTTTATTTTGTTCCTTTATCACTGTTGATTAATAGAGGCCGTATAAAGGTAAATACAGTATCAGACAGCATGCAGACGGCCTGTTTACTAACCATCTGATATATATACTGCATACAAAACTGGAAAGCTGGCTAAAACTGGCTAAACTCAGCAGTTATAAACCACCCTTTCACTTATCTGATTGGTTGGCTTTAAGCATCATCTGGAAGCACATAGGTGTTTTATCTCAGTCCATCAAAAAACAGTTGTTTATAAGTTTACTGTGTTATTTAAATAAGCTATATAAATATCCTGTATGTATCTTGTGATCTGCACATATTACTTTTGGACATACAGAAATTGGTTGGTGTTACCTCATGAGATATTTCCTTTTCTTTCAAAACATCACCAGAACCAGAAACATCCACTTTTACTGTTATTATTGCTATAATCTAAAGCAGCATAGTTATATAAGAGAGACGGGTCTGACTGCACAAGGTTTAGAGTGAGTCATGAGTTTTTCTAACCTGTGCCCTTTAACAGACCTGTGAAAAAGTGATACTTTTAGAAAAAAAAGGCGAGAGAGTCAGAGAGAAAGTGAGAGACGGAGAGAGAGTGAAAGAGAGAGAAGAAAAACAATGACTTCAGCGATAAACCCACTTAAGACCAAGTACTTCAAACGCCATGGCAACAGGAGTCAAAGGTTAATGAAAGGGCACGTTGGTGGGGGGATGAAGACATGACAGAAGAATAAAAAAAGCGGATTACCCAGCTCTGATATCAAAGAGTCCTTGTGCTCATGCTCTCTCCCTCTGGAATACCTCAGTCTGAGTTTGATCAAGCTATCCTAGTCTCCACTGACAGCGAGCGGTAGTTACTTTGAGAAAACAGATGAACAACATACAGATGTCACAGTAATTATCAATTATTCACATGGTTAAACTCGCACCGCTGGCGTAATATGTGTTGTTGTATGTAAAGCACATCCTGTTTCACCTTTTCGCCTTTGGTGGTTTCTTAATCTTAATCTCCTGCCAAGATCCAGACTGCAGGAGTCAAGAGGTTACAGAGATCAGAGAGATGATTCATCATGCCTGGATCAGGAGAAACACAGAGAGGTAGAAAGAGAGAAGGATAATGTTATCTCTGAGGACTCTTGAGAGGTTCTCATCAGTCGCCTTGTGTATGTGCATGAATGTCACTTGTTTACACTGAATGCAGGACATGTGTTTGTCAGGGCTTCACACCTCCGTCAATAAATCACCTCCCCCCCCATTGTATTCTACTAAATGCACATAATTTTCTGCAGAGAATTTATTATGTCTATTTATATTGTGTTTACTGGTTTACCCAGTAACTGTTTATTACTGTTTAAAAAAATGAAAAAACATAACATTCACAAAACTTAAGTAGTGTAGTTTTGTAGTGTTTAAGAGAGAGAAAACACGTATTTCTGTTGGTGACTTTAGGCATCTTATACTTTAGTCACTGGGAGTTGGGACAACTAGCCCTGGTTTCCACTTTATTAAATTCTTGTATAGATCAAAGCATAGACAACAAATCAGAATGAATAAATAAAAGGGAGCCGAGAGGTATTTTCTTTTATAGGGTAGAGCCCCTCTGCAGATCCTCCGTTCTGAACGCCTACTTCGGTTTGGATGTTAAATTGCCTGTGCAGAATTAATGACCATTATTGCCCTATAACACTCCATTACCCAGAGTAGAGGCAGATGGGCAGCAGAGGAAGGGCACCATGGGTAAAAGAGTCTTCCCGCTTAGTCTCTATTCTCCCCTCCATTGATTCAGCAGATGTGTTGTGAGGCTATTCACTCTCAGTTGAAAATCACTGAAGCTTCCCTGTTTCCCTGCAGTCCAATCAGGAGATCTCTCTGCAGTATTTTTATAGAATGATGTTTAGCAATTCATAACTTTAGAAAAATATTGTATTTTCTAATTTGAAGATGTAATTCTATAAAACTGTATACCAGCCTTTCAGAAATGTGCTCTGGTCAAACTCAAGTCACCTAAACATCATTAAAAATCAATTTCATCAAAAGATGCAGAACAAGATGAAAAAACTAAAGATAGCTATTGCTCAGTGAGGAGAGAGAGAGCTGGTTTACATGAGATTAATTATTTATATTTTTAATTATCTTTTGAAATTTCATCATGGGTTTCTGCAATGGAACAACAGAACAGAATGTTGAGATGAACCAACTAACACCACAAAACATGTCTGAAACATTCCAATTAGAAAAACAAAATGAAGAAACCTTTTCATTTTTTTACTTTTTCACAATTGTTCATTTTAGAAAGTAGTGCTCAGCCCCCAAAAACAACAGAAATGTCAACATCTGCTAAAAACAAAAACAGTGAAATTATTTAAAGTTCACCCTCATGTTTAACCGTAAAATTAGGACAAAAGAGGACCAATCATATTATTTAAAGATCTCTATCTTTAATCAATTATATAATCATCATAAATTTTTTTCATATATGGTGTCATATCCATGAAAATGTATTGCATTGTAAAACTACCTCATTGTTTGAAAAAAAAAACTGATTATTTTTTTACAATGGTGTCAGTAAACACTCATCACCCCACAATCATTTATAAAAGACCTTTTTAAGCTTTGTGGATAAGAGCTCTGTCACATTCAGACCAGAGGACTCAATGTGAATGCCAGAGTTCTCACAGCATAATACCTGAGGGTCCTTGCCAGCAGATAACCACAACAATTCCACCCCAATCCACTTTCTTTCGGCCTCTCCGAGCCCGTCTCAGGTGTGGAGCAAACGTCAGACTTCAGACATCAGCGTACAATGGTAGTCCAAGACTGAAATTTAGGGAACTGAGGACAGAAAGGCAGATTAGGGCTTATGAAAATGAGTGAATGAGAGAAAGCCTGTGGTTAAACGCTGACAGGGAAATTGTGTCGTCCATAGAGCTGTTAGGAAGGAGAGCTGCTCTGAGTGCAGGGTGTGGGACAGTTTTAAATATGATTAGGAGATTGCTCAAACAAAGAGAAGAGAATGAAGAAGACAGGGTTAGTGTGGAGGAGAAAGCAAGACATCAGACGGAGTGATGCGGCACCCTCTTCTCTCACTCTTTTAATTAACTTCAAGGGTGAAGGTGTGAAATTTAATAAAGGGAAATTAATCGATGCCAAAACCAGTGTGCTAGCACGAATAAATTAATTTCAATCAGAGGAAATGGTCTTGCATCATTGTCCTCAGTATGTGTGTGTGTGGTCAGATTAGAGCAGATGGAGAAAGACTAAATGTATTCCAGTCCATTCTGTGAGGTCGGGCTAGTGTGGCAGGTTTAAAATATGTCCGTGTGAGAATTTAAGGCAGGTGTTACTGTCTTGTTTGGGCATCTGAGGAGGCTCTGTAAGAAGATTAATGAAGAGGGAGAATATGTTAAGGTTGAATAAAGGCAAAGCACTGTTTTAGGACTTCTGTACCATGAATGTCTCACTTTTAAAGCCCTGTCCTGTTTCAGGGCAGATGAGGGGGCGGGAACAGCAGGACAGATTGATTGACACATCTGGTAACCATCAAAACATCAAATGTGCATAACTATGCTGTAAATCATTGCCCAATGAAATGTACTCGTTCTGTCACTAATTAATCACTTAATAACTGATTATAATTCAGGCCATCATGTGCATTGCCTTTGCCAGTATGAGAAGGTGATTTTTAAAGTACATTTAAAAAAAGAAAAAGCAAGAAGTTGGAGACACAATGATGTAAAAATAAGAAAATTGCCGCTTTTGTTAATGTGTTATCTTTAAAACAATATGTCTATATCAAAACATTGTAAAGGCTGGTATAAGCAATTCATTGTTATTAAGTCATCTTACATATATGTGAATGAGAGACACAAATGGCACCCATATTGTAGAATAACCCAATAAGCTAATACCATGGTGACTGAAAAACAGAACAGAGAATGTAGCTGGTGTATTAAAGATAAATATGAAAAGTTTTTATTGTGAGAATTTATTATAATTTGATAGCAGCACAGCCAGCCAAAAGTGAGAGAGCAAAAATCAATCAGTCGAAGGCAAGATCCTTTTAAAGATCTTAATAAGATGTTAAAAAGAGCTTGCTGGAAAGCTCATTTATGCCTGCTTAGCCCTAGATGTTTTACTGTTATTGATTAGTTTGGCTTCTCTGAGCACTGAGCCGCAACAAACAACAACAAATACTGTTGTCCAAAAAGTTCCACACATCACAAATGCTCACACACACACACTCATAATCCTCCACAGACTCATCTAGGCAGATCATTCTCCTTGATTCATTAGGAGTCTTAGCAGGATCCCTCTCATTCATCTCTTCTCTAATGAGAACTCCACCCTGATGGATTCTACCTCTGATTTTCCACCCTGATGGATTCAAGTCTAATAACTGAAACCCAAAGCTCCAGATTAAAATCACTACATTATATAAAAGTTAATCGTTTTTTGGTAATTCACACCATCACATTCAGTCTCTGAATATTGTTGTGACAAACCAATCAGAAAACAATTATTCACACTGTGATCCTAAGAATTTTCTTGTGTGTGTCCTGTGTGTTAGTTTCTCAGCATAAGCTGTGTGACACAGTAAAGCCTCGACACTGCCACTAATGAAGAAATATCAGTAATGCCATTTACCGACCTTGCTGTTTGTGTGTGTGTGTGTGTAAATAAATGTTCTGAACCTTGTGAGAAGGTCATGGAGCTTTGTATCACAACAACAGTAATGCCATCTCTTTATTTCTCTCTCTCTCTCTCTCTCTCTCTCTCTCACACACACACACACAAAGTGCTGCACTCAAAATACTCTTTGGATTTCAATGTATGGACAAGAGTCTCACATTGAAGAAGTTCACTGAGATATAAAAAGACATTTTTGAACTGAACTCTAGATGTGTTGGCTAGTTGATGATACAGTACATGTTAAAATAAGTGTAGTTTATGAATGAAATGGTAATTTAAGTCTGGTTTATACATCATACGTTGACATACTGTACTGGAAGCATAGTCTATAGATAACGTGATAAAAAAGTGTAATTTATAAAGGATATGGTATAGATATGGGGCTGTTTTATTTCTCACAGCGATCTACATATGGCATGACCCAAAAGTTAATTATCGACTAAAAATATCAAGTACAAGTAATTCTAAACCAGTTACCAGGATAGGTACCCATCCTATCTATGTGTATGTGCACTATTGGGAAATGTGCTCTCTCTGCCCACCGCCTGATTGTGCAGATAGCTGTACCATCTCGTTTATAAGCTCCGGATGAGAAGACAGGAAACAGGGTCTGGCCAGGCGAGATATTCGAATTACAACTAGTCAACTCTCTCCCAGATCTGAACTCCCACATGCTGTCTGCTCTGAGTCCAGCTATCACACTTCCGCCCTCAAAATCATTCTGAAAACTCGTGTGTGCTCCCTTTGGAAGCCAAGCTGGGTGACTGCATACTGGGAGAGTAAGAGGAAATGAGTTTTTTTTCCAAGATGGAAAGGACTCACGAGTGGACGCGTGGACATACTGATGTAATCTTACATGAACGGTTATCAGAGAAATGGTGAGGCTGTTTGAAGATCATTGTGGTGCTGCAGTGATTATGCGTGTGGGTTATGCGTGTTTGCTTATATTGTGGGAAACACATGTTCCCACAAGGACAGTATGGATAGCAAAATGTCAAATCGCTGATGTTGTGGGGACCAAACCTGGTCTTCACATGGAAAATGGCTTATTAACTACACAATATACATACATAATGGAGAAATCTTGAAATGCTACAAGGTTTACAAAACAAAACACACAAAAATGTGTGTCGGGACAACACCTCCTTTTCACATCATGTTTGATTGAAGTGAGCAGAAGATGAAGTGTGAAGATGCCACTGTGTTTCTCCATCGCTTCAGCCCTCTGAATATGAACTGACGTTTACATGAGACACCTTCTGGAAAAAGCAGAAAGAATCAGGGGCTACAAGGTCACGTTTCCATGGTAACAGAGACATGAAGATGATGAGTATCCTCCTCTTCCTCCCCTCAAATGCCAAACCTGTCCATCCTCATTAACCTCTGAGCTCTCTCTCTCTCTCTCCCTTGCTCTCACACTTACTCGGGCATATAGAATCACTCATGCCATGTCAGCACTAAAATATGTGCAGTCGACTTCTGTTGATCTCAGCTATAATGCCCCCTCATCCTCTGCATATAAACATACATTAAAAAAGTCACCTGCCCATCAAAGTAAGTGGTTTTCCGGGGAATCTGTGATGCCAGATTTGGAGACTCAAGGAGGAGAAAAAGCGAAGGTGGTGGAAATCCTTCATAACACAGAGCCGGATGAACAAGTGCGTTACTGAAGATAACTTGTCCCCAGGCTGAGCTGGGTTCTGGATGGGCAGTTTAGATTGGGATTTTATTAATGGCACAAGCCCCTTTGTGCTTTTAAAACCAAGGCGTCCAGACTAATTTAAAGTCAGAATAACATGAGGATTATTTCTGCTCTTTGGGGCGTATCGTATTTTAAAATTGCTGGACTGTCTCAGGTGTCAAGACGGGCTGGTGATGGGCTGTTTCTCTGAGGTATTGTTTTATCCACTTAAGAACTTTAACTCAGAGGTGTAAAGTACTTCAGTACTTGTTTCTTTTATTATGGAATTAGTGTTATGAAATTTGGGGTAATAATGAATTATTTAAGGAAGAAAATCACATGACGTAAACAACATTATTTTATTTAAACATTATTTTATTTAAACATGAAATGTCAAATTATTTTATATTTTAATTTCTATAACATAAGTCATAAAACAAATAACTCATGACCCCAATTCTATACCAAGAAATAAGGATCGTAGTCACTAATATTTGCTAATTATATCGAAAGCTGTATGGATTTTGTTTCAAATGATTAGCTGTAACGCTATGGTGGAGTGGAAGCCAGTCTGACAGCAGTTGTTTTAAAAGGTATATTCATACAAAAATGCTACCTGTGGAGGTATTGACTGACTGGGCAGTGGTAGCTGCCTTGAGTTTCAAAACAGCCTAAAGTTAAAGGCTTTGCCTCATCTAAAGAAAAGCAAGAAAATTACAGGAAAAGGGTAAACAAAGACAGGGAGAAACAAAAAGAGACAAGCATGCTCCAAATACATCTATAACGGCAATTAAAAGTGTCATTTTTAGTTGTTACACCTTTTCTTTCTTGAGTAAAAGAGAAAGGTGTGAACATGACACATATGATGTCAGAACTATGTGCTAATAAAGATTCAGTGTAATATACGGCCTATATTTTCAAAACACAACTCTATTACCCAGCATCCATTGCAGCACACAACCCACATTACCTGGCATCCAGCAGCCACCAAATATCACCCTACAGTGCTCACTGATTAGAGTGCTTGTTCTTTGCTGCTGTTTCACACTAATAATAGACTAGTCTTGAAAAATTTATAAGGCTGCCTCTCCTGCTTTCTCTCCTACACACACAAACACTCAGACACACACTCTTGTTGTCTGCGCTTCAGTGGGGCATGAAATAAGTGACTAAGCACTGACCCATGCGATTATAGGAGAGAGAGAGAGAGAGAGAGAGGTTGGGGGGGTATCCTATTTTTAAAATGATTGATTTGGACGGGCCCATTTTTCTTTCACAGAGATTAATTTGCCTCCAGGTTCTACCGCTGCAGGCCACTGCAGTCACAAAACACAGCATAACAGCGGGTAGGGGGCTAATGCACATGGTCTCTGAGTCTTTCAGCCACAGTAGTGGAACAAGAGCAGAACTGTTTATAGTCCGCATGAAATCAAAATTATAAGAGTTTTGTGGCTTTTAGTCCATTTCTATCAGCTTGGAGGCTATCTAAACGCCAATGTACCCCTAGATTTAAACTTTCTCCATTTAAAATGTATACTCATTCTCTTTGTGGAAAAACTGATCACTCATCCGGCACTACACAGTTTTTTGTCCTATTAAAGGCTTTCAAGAAGAAGAATCTTCGTTCTAGAAAAACATGTAGCAAATTATTTTAATGGCTATGACATAACTAAAGCCTATTTGCTACTTTTGAAATGAAACAATCCCTTCAGTCTCACTTTCCGCATCCAGTTTAGATGTACATCAACACAGGAAAGAAAACTACAAGCAATTTAATAGTGTCTTTAAATTAAGCCCACAACTTTGGGTAATCTTTTAAGTAGACAAAAGTTTTGCTTCGACAAATTTGGTGATATGTTGCCCAACTGCTATAATAAAGTCCAGCTGACCTAGTAACAGCCCAAATGTAGTAACAAGTGTAACAGCCCTCACTGTTAAAGCGCATCATGGCTTAGCTGTTCTCTGTATTATAGTGATGTGTCTTAAAACCCAGATTATACTGGGTTTATTCTGGTCACTCAGCTGCTCCACTGACCCTTGGACAAAGTAAATACGTTGCTAACCTGGTGGAAAGAAAGACAGATTTTGAAAAAAAATATTTGAAGTCTCACAACAGATTCTTTTTTATTTCAACGTGATACAGAGTCAGATCAGTCTGCAGAAATTTGCAGTCAGTCAAAATAAGCTTTTAAAGAGCTTTGTGTGTAATCAGCACAAGAAGGGATTCAAGTCCCCCACAGCGAAGAGAGCAGGAAAGAGGGAATGAGAGAACAGAAACAGGAAATTCCTGCTGGATTTTCATCTAGAACAGTTGTATTTAGGTGCATCCTCAGCCAGGTGTAAAGTTTGTGTAAAATGAAATGATCTGATCATGTTGACACTCTGTGTTACTACAGTGTTGAAGATTGCTGTGGTTCGTGGATTTTCTGTGGTAATGATGCATTGTTTTTCACAGCATTTGTGAAACAAACAAAATAATTAGCCCATAACATAACAGAACAGTATCAACGGAAATGATGAATTTGCAATATGCTGCATTTTAAGTTGGTCATAACAAAAATTTGAGAACTGAGCTGGTTAGAAATTCCACAGAGAAAACAAAAACACAGCAGATTGTCAACACATTTGCTTCAGATATAATAAACCTATATGGGACACTGTACATGTAGCAACAGGACTAAAATTTGAGTCAACAAAATACAGTTTCAATTTCTATCTTTATAGATTGCCATGTATATGTGCAAAGTAACCACAATATGATGACTATTAATGTATTGTCTTATTTTGCCTATTTTCCATCACGGGCAATTCCCTTTTGTTGTGGGTTAAATGTATTGTGTTTCAGTCAAAATCAGTTTATCTGCATCAAAATTTTGCCTACAACATTTAGCAACAAGAGAATCAGATAATGGGCCTGTTGTAACAACTGTGCAGTGAGGCACAGTTGGGGTGAGGTGCAACCTGAGTGTGGTTTATTGATTCTCTTCATGAATTTTAAGGCTCTTTAAAATCAGGACTTGATTTGAGCGAACAAAACTTGTATAACGACCCGACCTTAAAAACCTACTTAACAAAACATGTCCAACTCCCTGATTTATCTAACATTTGTGTATATTCAACAAATAGTAAAAGACAACGGAAAAAACATGGTTATTTATACTCATACACTAACTGACAAATAGACAAATTCATTAGAACAGAATAATGTGGAACCTGAACTCAATAATCGTGACAAAAACTTCACCTCTGACTCAGCGGAGGCTTTTCCCAGCATTCTGTCTCTCTGCACCGCTGCATCCACGAAGCTGCTCACAAATGTCAGGGGAAACTTTTAAGTTTCTCTGCTTATAACGCAGATAAATTGTGGCCGATTCTATAATGCAGCTGGTGACAATTTTATTACCCAGGATTCAGCACACTGGCCCGTAATTCAGAGCATGGCTGTGACTTTTGTCTGAGGCTTATTAAAGACCATATTTCAGTCAGATCATAAACACCACAATCACCTTTATTGGTGCTTTAAAGAGATGGGCGGTGTCCAACGGCTATGACTCACCGGCCGATTGGCTGGACATATGGTATGTAAATCAGCATGGATGATTGTAGATAAAACTGTCCACCAAGGTGCTACCACAAGAAGAACTAGTTTTTATAATTGATATGGGCCAGTTTCGTGAAACAGCTTCTTCAGAATAATATTATTAGTAGAAATGGCATGAAAACATTAAGGCATAAATCAATGCATGAATCTGTTTTAATTTTAATAGAAACTTCTGTCTGTCAGTGGTAATGCAAATAGTAGAAAGAAGTTGATAAAGCATATCCTAATTAAATTAAGGCAAATAATGAATCGATGATCAAATAAAATATTGTTTAGAAGCAGATGAGGTAAACTGACAGAACAGTGTCTTTACAATCAATACTGTATCCTGGTTTTGCAATCGTTTTGTTTTGTGAGTAATTGAATTGACCATTAGATCAAATGATCCAAAAATATACTCAATCGTATTAAGCCCATCTTGAAAAGCTTATAGATTTTCATTTAAATGTATTGACTGGTACACAAACAGTTCATGCACACACACCTTGAAATTGTATTAGTGAGGACCTAGCAGCATAGATGCAATGATATAATTCTAAGATATATATACTATATTTTTTATATTCACTAATTTTAAACAAACATGATTTAGCTGTTTTATGAGTTTGTCAGGATCACTAGTTAGACATCGACACACACACACACACTCAAACTTCAAACTGGACAAAGTCCAACTGAGTTCTGTATCTATGTTTTACTGTAAAAACACACACACATCCTCAAACTTAATAACACAAAATGCCAAAACCCAACTGAGTCCTGTATCCATCTTTCGAGTATGTAAACAGTGTATAAACAGTGTATAAACATAAATATTTCACTACAAACATAATTAAAAGACCCTTCAAGAATTTAAAAGAGGAGTATCATCAGGTATTCCACCAAAATACTGAATTAAACACGGATAGTGTTCAATTTTTCAAGAGCCTGCCAGAGCGCTGTGAACATAAGACGACAAAAACGGGGAGTCTGGCGTGATGGGGAGTCTGTTTGTTTTCCGGCTCACTCCTAATTTCACCAAACATAATTTGTCATGTGACTCGATCGTTCTCCAGCCTGGTGATTTTTATTTGCGGCCCATTTTGAAATATGACATGCGACATGAACAGAAAAGTCAAGTTGTTTGCTGATTAAAAATGAATAAGAAGCGAGATCCAAATATCTTTATTAATCTCATAAATTAGTCAGCGTGACGGTAATTAAACCACCCCAGCTTCTCATTTATAATCATTAACTGCTGAGCAGGCGCAGAGATTTATGGGTAGGGTCATGTGACTGCACCATGTGTGTGTCTGACAGAGTAATTTATAATTTCATTTGTTTGTCTTTTCCTTCATCTTATGGATATTAACTAATGTAACATTTCAAACCAACACCAACAGCAGACACACAGAAGACATTCTTACGACTGCTGAATCATTAAAGGCAGAGAGAGAACATGTGGATGGGAGACACAGTAACGTGTCTGTCTGTGTGTGTTAGCATGAGTGAGTTTCTGTGATCCGAAAGATTACAGCTGCCCGACAGTAATGTTCTCTCTAAGGGAGAATCGCAAACCTCCCATTTGTTTCTGTCGTCTCATCTGTTTCTCTCTGTCATTTCTACCCTTTACATTTATGTTTGGCTGATGTAACTGGAATGTGGGCGTGTCTATACACGCTGAATCTGAGTTCTCAGGAATGCTGGGATGCCTCTTCTATTTATTTTGTCCTCTGAACAGTTTATTTATGTTATCAATGCAGCTTTATTTTAAGGTCCTAGTGCAAAAGCATTATGCCCATTTATATTAAATAACAAAAATGTCAGTATTATTCACAGTGTAACTGACATCAACTTTGGCCTGCCCAATCAAGTTCCAGAGATCCTCTGCCTAACTACCTAAAAACGAACTAAAAATTCTGTCATCATCTACCTCATGTCATTCCAAACTATTATTAGTTTTTTCCCTGTAAACAAAAATCGGCTCCTTTTTAAGCAAAACAGCTTGGTAGATGACTGGCTGTCAAGTTTAGTTACAATTTGGCTTGTTAAAATAAAAATTATATATATATTGTCCTCTTGCTCGCTAATCAAAACTTTTCCACTAGCATGCACATGCACATAAATAATGAATTACTATGTTGTTAAAAAGCATTTTTTTGCTGTGCTATCTTGCCTGGGGCATCAGATGCTCCAGGAAAAGACAAAACTGAACAAAAACAAAAAGCAAAAGTCAGTTTGAGTCATTTCAGCGAGGCTCTGTCTTATGTGCAGGGTGTATTAAAATCTTTATTGGTTTTCTCTGAATGGACTCTGTCATGATGAGAAAAAGAAACGTAACTTGAATGTTAGTTACAGTTAGAGAAAGTTGGCATTTTCCCCTTGTTATTTTTATTCTCTTTCACCCTTACTCCCTCTCTTTATTCTTTGTAATCTTTGTGCTGCCTTTCTCTGCCATGTGTGTTGAGATATAATGAACACATCATAATGTAGGGAACTGTCTGCATCTGCTTTGTGTGTGTGTGATTGTGTTCTGTTTGATCCTTTCTGATCATAATGGAGGGTACAGTCGTACAGGTGTGTGTGTTTAATTCTATTGCCATAGTAACAACTGGAAGAGTGGAACAGCAGAGATTCTAGGCTGGAATAACTCAGACTCAAGGCAGAGTCTTGGGTTCCCCCACAGCCGCATTGTCAAGTACCCATTAACACCAAACTAAAAATTAGTTCCTTTTATCCTTTTGTTATACTACAACTAATAATGTAGGTAAAAAATAAGCTTCCTCTTAAACTGAAGCAGTCTAAGAAACAGACTGTTTTGTGTAATTCAAACAGATTGACAAAACTTACACTTAAAAATGAACTTAAGAGAATCTTTTGAATTCTTTACTTTTATAGTCTGTAAAATGTCCCCACTCACTCTCGTTTCAAACCTGTATGAACTATTTTCTTCTGTGGAACAGACATTTAATTAATATCCAGTTAAGCAAATTCAATACAATTCAATACAATGGCAGTACTACATTCTGACTCACTGTAACACTTAATAGAGCGTTAAAGAATGACAGTAAGAAAGTGTGTGTGCTGATTTCTACGCATTATGATCAGTTTTTGAAAAAAATAACTTTTGTGTTCTGTAGAAGAAAGAATGTCATACAGGTTTTGAACATCATAAGTGTGAACTAATCCTTTAAAAGTTAACTGTGTAATGCAATTAATTACTACCAAATGAAATCAAATGAAGTCATAATTGCAGTTTAATTGGTTTAACGCTGCAAACTTCCAGTATAGTCTTTCCAAATGCCCCCTAAAATGTGTGTAGGTACACCCTTAATGGATAGAGAGAGAGACAGAAAGTGAGAGAGAGAGAGTGAGAAAGAGACAAAGAGAGAGAGACATTCAAGGACACCCGGTACTGAATTTCTAAAACACATGACCATCACATAGAGACCCCTTAGACATCAGGAAGTAAACATATATAATAGGAAATTCTCGCCTGTTCAAAACATTGGGAATGCTGTGTGTGTGCGTGTTGATGTTCATAATTTGGACAATATATTCAGTACTGGAAATAAGGCCTGAAGCATCTTCTGTATTGTGTATGTGTGTGTCCTGACCTTGCCTCTGGCTGAAGTTAATGATCATCAGCTGCATATTGCATCATCAATATCAGGCCTCTCATACTGATTGAAACTGGTGCAATGAATCATGGGTAATGAAACAGAATGATCTATTAGACTGACGGCCAAGAACAGGACATAAGGTGAAGAATACTATGAATTATGTCTCAAATAAATTATACCCTTTAAACAGCACTAATTAATAACAACTAGCATGATGTGTTGTTTTCACTAACCACCCACTGTCCAATTTAACTCTGCGCTTCTGTGCTGGTATAGTGTGGCGCCATACATATTTATATTAAACCATTATCATTTTTTAACGGAATGAAGAAAACAAAGAAAATTTCAAATGACAGGTAAGATGTTTTATTGTTATTATTGCGTCGATGCAAAAGGCTGATTATAAACAATGTCCAGATTTTGTTTATGCATGCATAATGTATGTTTATTTATATGTATTGGATCCAGTGTTTTAATAAAATATTTATATTTTTATTCGCATTCATCTTTATTTATGCAGCTGTCATGGTTTTAATAATAGACCAATCAGAATGAAACAAAAAAGCTGTAAATTCATCAAGCTGACAGATGAACAAAGAACGTACACACTCGAAAACACTTGGAATTATTTTCTGTGTGTTTTTCCTGCAATTAGAACTTAAAAGTGATTCTCCGTACAGCCTCATAAATCTCTCCACAAATGTAAACATGCAGCACGCACATCTCTGAAACTACAGTTTTAAATTTCTTCCCTTTCAAAGGAATTATCTTATATAATATAAATATAAATAATAATAGGAAGAAAGCATATATGCATATAGTATTTAAAACTGCCAGATTGTTTTATTGTGTTGCTTTTCCTCTGACCCTTTATTATTCTTTTTTACTTTAAACAATTATACCTTTTAATTCATATGCTACAAATTTACCAACCTTTGTATGCAAGAAATACATGTGTATAATTGGTTTTTTTGGAATTCTAGTATGGATGGGATGTATAGTTGCCTAGCAACTAGCACTTACGTTTGCAATATTCAAAACATAAACCCCTCGAGCTAAAATTTCACATAGTGTCCCTCTACACAATGGTAACAAATTTGCCTCAAGGACCCATAAGTTCCTCTAATTTTTTTCCTAAATATTTGACACAAGTAAAACTTTTAAAAATGTTTTTCACCTAAACATTTTGCCTCTAGAAAGCAAAATGCAAGACCCTCAACTTCACAGACTGCAATATAAAATGTTACAGCTGCTCTGTTAAGTAAATGACTTTGATTGCAATGAGTAACGGTTGTGTAGTTGATTAGTTCTTCACAATGCAAAAGCAGTTAAGTAACTTAAGTAAAGAAACACATACACTACAGTTTCCAGAAAGGCATAAATGTTTGCAGTTTCTCCATAAACACCGTAAAATGTTTTTCATAAAAGTCAATTACATGTAGTTCTTTACAGCAGCTTCATATACCCACTGGATTCCAGTAATTGCTGCTGGCTGCTATTTTGTTAGTCTTGGGATTGTAACATTTGATAATCTGCAGATTAGGATGACATTAAAATGCTATTAAAATGAATACTGTTGCATAGGGACCAACACACACACACAGTAAACAGTTCCTGTCATTTTCTTATACTGCATGCCAGTGATCTGCCTCACTCGAGACAACAGTCAGCACAAGCCAAGCACACACTTTGTTTACATGCGACCATGTGCATATAAATGTAAACATGCATATAAACACGCACATGCAAACAACGCTATCTTCTGTTCAGTGTCATTCACCTGTCTGTGTACAGAGACTTGATTCTCTTTGGTAAAGAAAAAGCTTGTCTTTCAAATAAGAGTAAGGGAAGGAAACAACCCCTAATTGCACCAATGGAGACAGAGAGGAGAGACCGCATGAGGATTCCGAGTACACACATTGCGACAATATGATAGATAGCCTAACTCTCTCTCTCTCTCTCTTTTCTGTCTGTCACTTTCTGTCTTTCTGACCTTTTGGTTTGTTTCCTTTTTGGGCCTCATCCAATTGTTTCTTTACCAACTGTATTGAAATACCCTTTAATTTACACATCGCACCCTAAATATTAACCAGTTATATACATACCTGATTATTACTACTGCGGTAAGTGAAACACGTTATCATCTATTATAAGTTGTCGACACAGGATGTGAATTTTTGCTGCAATATTGGGTTGGTAAGGTTGCAGTAAGGTTGGTCTATGTGAACCTGTGCTAGTTAGTTGTCTGATGAATGAAGTGTCATTTTTTACTGCAGTTTTTCTTCCTAGAAGTGTCTGTTTTATGGGTTTACCGTAGTTTTTTTGTGTCATGTGTGCTGTAATTCAGCCAGTCAGTAAGAAGATTATGTTCTGTCTCTCTGACCTCAGGTCAGTGTTTCTCTGTGGGTGTTGGATGTTTTGGACAGTTGCACACAGTCTGTGAGAGGCCATTTTACTGTGATTGATATGACCATGCTGCTTGACAGATGTTACTGAAGTGCTTTGCGAGGATAAGAGGATTATGGGAATGTTCAGAGAGCATTATGGGAGTGTTTAAAAAATGTTCTGCAATAACACAGGATTGTTGGTAACACTTTATGAGCATTACAGCAGAAGTGGGAGAACGTTCGACAGAAAAACAGGAGTTTTTGGGAAACTTTGCACAGCAGCAGTATATTCTATAAGCATAAGGAGATTGATACTACATGGTTTTACATGGTAAAACCTAACTGTATGATTCTGCTAAATGTTAAATATGTAGCTGCGCATATAAATTGCATTACAGCTGACTTGGGATCGTTGTTGGATTATTGTGGGAACGTTCTGTTGGATTAGAGATGAAGAAGAGTCATTTTGCAAGCACTTTGTGAACGCTACACTCTAGGACATGTTCTGCTGAAGTAATGAGAAAGACAGGCCGGTCAGGTGGTTGCATCACACAGACAGGTGACCCATCAGTTGACATTATATTTAAACAGAGCTCTCTCATTTAAATCCTCGTTAGATGCAGCAGCCCACGGAATGTTGGAGATTTGCTGGGAGTGAATCAGTTCTAAAGAACATGACAAATGCTCGTTATGACCTTCTCATAGCACAGAAAAAGCAACATATAGTCTTTATTATACAAGATAGCAGTAAGTTATTATTTCAGCTTAAAACTGCAGCCCTGAGACTCAAGTCCCATGAATGATTGAGTCCCGGGAGGATTTATCTTGTTAATGCTGCGGTACTCAGTTATGACACAAATAAACAGAATAATTGCATCGCCACAGACTATTTACTTCCTATTTACCGCCCGTGTCAGGCACTGTTTACTTAATAGACCCTGTGCGTATTTCATATGCATTTATTAATTGGACACAGAGATCATAAAATACACAGCTTTAGGAACACGGCCGTCAGAAGTACGATTGCAAGCCATCATAAATTTGTTAAAATTATACACTCTGGCCTACAGGCACACACAGGCAATTGAGTTTTAATGTAAGAAAAATCCCAGTACATTTTCTAGAACGCGAGGCCCACATGCGAATCCCATAGTTTTCTTTAATAATGACTTGAGCAGGCTATGTTTCATAAAAACAAACCTTGCTGCACATGTGTAGTAAAAACTGTAGTGAACACTGAAGCTTGTCTGACTGGCATACTGGCACAGAAAGCAGGTGTACATTAAATATATTAAATCTCATGTGTATTGTTCACATAGGACATTATATAGCAGATTTGTATACCATAAATAGCTCAGCAGGTGGTTTTATATAAACAACAGACTTGTATTGATGATGAATCATCTCTCACAGGAAGCATTCATACCCCACACATACAGCTGAAACATGAAAGCTATATGCGCCACATATTGAGATACAGGGATGCAGTCATGCATGGAGAACAGCGAGATAAAATTCCACTAAATGAGTTTGATGGTGCTGAGAAGAGCGAGACAGGGAAATAAGACAGGGAGGAAGGAGGAGATGGCGTGCTGAAATTCTCCAATAAACATCAGACCTGAGTTCTTGACTGGTTTTTTTACTTCATTAGAGCCTTCAGGCTGTCTGAGATCTTCTCTAATCCTGTGGATCAGCTAATGCAGACACTGTTAACTCAATTATTAACTATAAGTTTAATGTCTCTAAACTTACGCAGAGAAAAAGAGATAAGCCAGGCTAAGATAAGCCAAGATCCGAAGTTTGGCTGCTATTTTGCTTGCGGTTTTCCATTGTGGTACATTAATTGCAGGGGAAAGTTCCCCTGGAGCGAATTGGGATTAAGTTTATCGCTTAAGGGCACAATGGTGATAAAGCAAGACATGATTACATTTAACTTCATGGATCACCATAACCTCAGTGTGAGCAGTCTGAATATCTATTGGATTCCCACCATCCCTTTCAGTACAGAGATCATTATAAAGAGATCTGCTACATTAATGATCACTATATAATATAATGAATAATTCCCAAAAAGTGGGAGGGCGGATGCGCTTAGAAATGGGGGCACTGGAGCGCAGGTTCAAACAGAATGAATATCTTTAGGAGCTCAGCAGTGAATGAACTCCTGCCGAGAGGTGCAGCAGGAGGGGGTACGAGTGAAATTAAACAGCAAGCTGGATTCCTCTTGTTCGTGAAGCCTTACTGCCAACCTGGCGATTTATTGAAACCAATTTCTTGGTCTGTTTAAAAATCGCATGTTATTGTGTGTGCGTTTTCTATACAGACGGAGGGAAACAGCTAATGCATGATAATTTACATAATGTAATGTTTTGTTACCATACATGACTGGATTGGCATACAGTTTTCTGATGCAAGTAGGATATTCTGTGGATTGAATTGAAAAGCTGCTGCTTTTCTCATTTGGGGGGGAGGGGGGGTGACCTCCCCCTGTGCTGGCAGGAGGCCATCCAACCTGCTGCAAGGTGAATATCATCTGTCAGAAGTGTTTACCAACATTTGACCAAAGTTATTACAGCCCTGCCATTATACAGAAGAAACTGTATTGCAAAGTACCCAAATATAAGAGCTGAAAAGAGAGGGAGGAAAAGAGAAAACTTTTGTTATTCATTTTAATCAGTGTTATTTAGACAGCTGCCCTATAATTCCAGCACCTTCACATTTTACAGCAGTTCAGCCCTCTGACCTTTCAGAACCCTGCATGTCCACTCTGTCATTTCCTGCAATCTTACATTAATTTAGTTCCACCTACATCCACTGCACGCTGTGGTGTCATGGCTCCATAGTGGTGCATAGCTGAATCACCTCACTGATCACACTAAGGAAGGCCCTAATATCTGCATTTGTAACCTGTAGAGTGAAATCGACAAACTTAACCCAACTCATTCAAAGTGGAACTCAATAAAAAGGAATTTATGCTTGCTCAGACGCACCAGTATGTGGGAAAATAATGGTGTACGGTTATTTATTATTTTTACTGCATTCTAACTGATGTTCCAAGAAATCATTCTTGCAATTTTAACAAAACATTATCTGCATTATTTAGTTCGATAGCCTTGCCATGGTGACATTTAAAGCTGCAGAATTTGCAGTCCAGTGTTCACAACGTTGAGCACTGGCTGTACTGTTCTGCTTTTTAAATGATCCCTCTTATATTTTAAGCAGTCTTACATAAAATAAACTTTTATTGTGCTGCCCCTCGATTCATACAATCCATAAAAAACAGGGCTGAACTGATTTCTGGGCCATCAGCTTGCTCTTAAATGGATCCTCTAAAGACCCAGGCAGAGAAAAAGAGAGAAAGAGAGAGGTTTATGAGAAAAGATAGCGATATTGGATAGATGGGGGTTTTATTGTTTTACCTAGTGAATTAATCACTGTGAAATACAGACTGGGGTTTTTATTTATGTGTTCATTAGATTTAAATAATTCATGTTTGTACAGCTATAGAAACAGAAACATGCTCAGCAACAATGTAAGAACATACAGCACAATCAACATTACTCACCAGACATACCCTGTTATTAGTTTCCAAATCCATAAACACACACACATATTTGCCAGCCGCAGGGAAGTATTATTTTCTTAATCAGTGCTTCTGTCTTATTTTTCAGTAAAAATATTCAAACATCCTGTAGACATGATTAATTCTTTTACACTTGAAATAATAAACTGTATAAGATATTAATACTTGTTATCTGAGACCACATCCTGAATTAAGTTAAATTGCCTCATTGGCAAATGGTCTTTTCTTCTTTTAAAAATAAATCTGATAAAATATAGCAAGCTTTATGCATAAAACAAGACAAACTATTTGCCAGTGGGTTAAGAATCTTCTTTTAAGAATACTTTTTAATCAGAAAACAAGCCAAATCATACCGATTAAAAATATATTTTTGCAGAGCAGGTTAAAATGTGCCAAACACAGACTGACAGAGCAATTGCTAGTGAGAAGAGAAGGAGAGATGACTACAGAATAGGTATTATTCTCTGCAGTAAAATGTGTTAACAGGCAAAATTAGGAAACGTCAAATATGAGGTGATAACAAGGCATAGAGAGTCTGAGGTGAGAGAGAGGAAGAGCGAAAATAGACAGGAGGAGGAGAGCTGTAATTTGGCCGTTGGCCTTCATTAAGGCTGATGTGGCAAAGACAGCTGGAGAGAAAAGCACCATCTGGAATTGAGAGAGAGAGAGAAAGAGAGAGAGAGAGAGGGAGAAAGTGCAATCGTCTCTGACTTACAACCGAGACATCATCCATAATAGATGCTTAAGTTTGAAAAACAACATCATCAAAAAGGTGTTACTTGTGCAATTGAAAACAAACTACGTTCAGTGAAACCAATAAACTGCTGCGACCCATCAGCATCTAATGCTCGATAACCTCAGGAGCGCAGGAAATGATATTTGTGCTCTTTATGACATCATTAGGCATTATAGACTCTTTGTGACATCATCAGTTAAGACCTTTTAGTCTTGATGACACCTTCAATGAGAGCGATGATTATTATATGTTCAGCCTCAAGTGATTATTAATCAGAGAGGAGCCGTCGGTACCCTGGCCTTCCTACTTACACCCTGGACGTTCCATTAAAACCCCATTAAGAGATCTGACCTGCAGATCAGTGGCAAAGATCAAGATGTTAAGAGCAATGGCTGGGGAATATAAGCTCAGAGCATGGAGGGAACTGTGCAGGTCAAGAGCTATAAATCCAGGCATCACAGTCTCTGTGTGTTTCCTTTAAGAGCTTGTCTCATTCTAAAGATTATTCCTACAGCCCCCCACCCACCCTGACATACTGCCCTACCCAGCACAGCTGACTTTGACAAATATCGCATGTGCCTTCAGACAGCAAAGACACAGTCTAGACAAGCAGATCTTTATACATGCCGACTCTGTCACACCTTTGTCTCTCTCTCCCTGCCTCCTTTCATGTTCATTACAGAACGGTTGTGTTCATTTGTAATCTTGACATCACTGATGCAGCTTCAAGGCTAAAGTTTTTATGAATATAAAGTTGTTTACAAACCAACAGGATAGAGGGGACTCTCATTTACAAACCCTGGCAAAATAAGAGTCTATTTTGGGCTTTGTGTATGCGAGTGCCCTGAAGATGTGGTATGGGTGTATTTGAGTGATTTGTATCCTGGCGTGGTTAGGTCCAGGATACGTATTTGAGGGTGTGTGTGATGACAGAGCCCATGCGTCTGGACTGAGGGACTAGAGTCTGTCTACACTAAATCAGTTTTGTCACTTGAGTTATAGACTTGGCGCAAAAAACGACACCTTAACATAAAAGAGAGAGGAAGCACGGTAGTGTGTTGTACTTGTGAAATCAGTGTTATATTATGTTTATAACAGATTGATGTTTCAAATGGGTTTCTGTAGCTCAACCGGTAAAGCACACAGCTAGTGATGCCAAGGTCACGGGTTCGAATTACGGAACACAGGAACTGATCAAACTGAATGTATCTTGACTGCACTGCAAGTTACTGTAATCATCTGCCAAATGCACAGATGTAAGTCTGATGTATTAATGTTTCTCCTCCCAAAAATCTCTTCCTCATGTTGTTCACTGTCACAGTCAGTCACTCTGCACCAGAACACACTTCACTTCACTTGTGTGCGCACACACAAGCTGTTTAAATGTGTCCTTCACCAGCAAACCCCTCACAGCTCCAAAACTGCAGCTCAGAGCAGATGAGACCCAAAGCATTGTGGGTATCTCTGGACCAGTGTTCTGTATGCTGCACATTACATGCGTGTATAAATGGCATCTCTATGGCATCCCCCATCTAAGAGATAAGCACAGAGCGGCATGTGAGTGTGCACAGCGTGTACATAAACGTGTCTGCGTATGTGGGGAGAGAGGGAGGTAATTTGTTACAGGCAGAATGGAGCTGTACACTCCAAGCTGTGAATATTTCAGGCTTGCGTGCTGCTCCGTTGCCTTTGAAATGCAAACAGCTTCACTTTAGCCCCCGAAATCAAAATGAATATATAGACCTTGAAGACAACGGTTATATTTTCATTTCTGTGTGAAATCAGTGTATTGCAGCAGGCTGGGCTCTTGTTCTTGGTTCCATCCCTTGATACTTTAGGGGAGAAACCGTGACACAAGATTGCACTTGATTTTATGACATCAGAGTACATACTGTAACACTGTTGTGCAATCTGACTTCTGCAATTCATTGTGATTGTTTACACGCTTCCTGGTTGTGATACATTACTAGAGCTTGTCCACTGTTCTTGTGATAGACAACACCTGTTGTTGATCTGCCAGGACACCTGTGTGAACTGGGCAGCATACAGCATTCAACCACAAAAGATGACCTTAAAAGTAGTTGATTGAAAGTCATTGAAAAAATGACTCAGAAATTTAAGTTAGAGCAGAGTTAGAAAAAGTCTATTTTTTTAATGCAAGGACATTCAGAAATATTATACATGGCTTTGTAAACGAGGCCAAAAATGTACCAATAAATGTGGGGGCACTGTATACTTGCTTATGAAGAAATGTACATATCAGAAGTAACTGTATGTGTTCCCCATTACCCTATTACCTTTAGTCACTCTTTATTATACTTATCATTCATTCATTCAAGCAAACAGATAACAGCAACTGTCCTTATTTTGCGGTCATTTCCTGTTTCTCTGCCCTCTATTTTTTTCCACTTCCTCTTTCTCTTTGTCTGCGTTACAGTAACTGTGTAATATAAATAATACAAGATCTAAAGCAGTTTCAGAGTTTGGGATGCTCAAGGAGGCCATTATCCTCAAACACTGATCTCAGATCAGTTTGCGTGCTCTAAAACAAACTCTTAACCACTGCCAAGACAAACAAACAAAGACCTCTGATCAGCAGCTGAAGGCTCCTGCATTAATAGTTAGCTCAGGCTGCATTGGAGTGTTATGGGGATTTGGCCTCAGAATAAGTGCACTAAAGAGCTGAGAACTATTGTGAGACCAGAGGGTCATCGGCAGCTGAGCACACATTGCATCATGCAGCCTTAGTCACAGCTTCCCTTCGCTTTCTGCTTGATTTGGTTCCCATGGAGAGCGTGCCAGTGCTCTTGCCTTCAGGACAAACGCTCTGCCGCAGTGCCACCACCCCCAGAGAGGGGGAGCCATGGAGTACAACCACAGGAGAGTGAGAATGTTCCCATTCCAGACAAAATAAGCTTCTAAACGGTGTGACACGGCCAAACCCCAGAAGTCAATCTGATGCTGTGTGTATCTGAGCCTGCAGAAGTTTCCCAGCCTCCGGGAAGGTTTAAATCACTGCTCTGTGGCCCACGGCATCTCCCAGAAATAATTGTCCAACAAGATGAAGATTGAACCGGGATACTTGGAACGTGGACCTAATTCCCTCCACTGAGAAAATGTGCAACTGCTGAGTAAGTGTTTACTAGCCAGCAGCTGTCTTGGTGTTTGTTTTGATAGAGGTAAAGCCATGTGGCTGAATGCCCAGGCCGTGAGGAACTTTATGGTTGGTGATATATGACAGAGAAGCACTAGTCAAAATTAAATATGAATGTACCAGAACCTGTTAGCATTTTCTAATGCAGGAATAAATAATTTATCGGTAACACTATAATTACTCAACAGCATTAACAAACAATATTACATTATGCTTTACTGACCCGTTTTTTAATTTACTACATACACATTATTTGCCATGTTCTGGATTCCCATGCCACTGTATAGAGAGAGATTTACATTTACTTAATGGTGACTTTAATCTGTATTAGAAGCAACTGTGTCAGAGGTTGCTTCTTTCGACTACCGTAAACGTCAAAGGACAAATTGGCCACATTAAAAATACGTTTTGATATTTAGAGAAACAATTGCATTGTAAATTATTGTCAAATAAATGTACTGTGTATGTATATCAGTCAGCTGACACATAGTTGAAAATGCTAGAAAAATAGAGCAACAGTATGTCGACAATTGTGTTTCCTTGACTGCATTGTGGGACACATACTGATAAACCACATAGCTTAAATGCACTGTTAAAAGCATCCGCCAAATGCATACATGTAAATCTAATGTAAATGAGTAACAGTCATGCATCCAAATGTAAACTTAGGTGTTTGGAACATAATCCCAGAATTCCATAGCACCTCCTACCCAAGACTGTGTGATGATGTAAAACTTCTCCACACAAGAAACATAAGAAAGAGAGAAATTTATGAGGCTCCTTTCTCAGAAGTGTTTGGGTCCTCAGTGTGTGTGCGTGTGTATGTGTGTTTGGACTGGCAGGCGGTTTGGGAGGTGCTTGAGAATTAAAAGATCACAGAAATGTATCAGACTGGGTTTAAACCAGGATGCACTCACCTGCTTTATCTCTCACTGGTTTTGTCTCTTTCTCGCTCCTTCTACCTTTCGTAACAAGGTCATTCGGATTGATTTGATGATCCCAGGCATGGAGCATAAAAGAAGGTAGAGAGATAAGGGAGGGCTGGGAGTCAGGATGAAGGAGGGATGTGGAGAGCCCTGGATTTAATTTCACCTCTTCACAGGACAAGTCTTACAAAGTCTGCTCTACTCTGATTATACAGAAGATCTTCAGCATTACTCCTGGACTAGCCTCACTCAATAATCAGGCAGACTGTGAAAGAAGCAGTTCAAGTAATAGTTCATCCAAAACTGAACGTCTGCACTGCAGCTACATATCTAATAGCAGAAGGTGAGATTATCAATGACTAGTAACTTAATTTCAGTGAGTTCCTCACCCAAACCTATCATATCACTTAACTAAACTTACAGTATAATGCACAAGTCATATGACTTTTCACTGTCTTTTTTAGTTGTTTTTTGGTCTAGTCACTAGAACTGTGGCTGCATGGACAAAAGCAGATCAGATTTTTTGCTTTGACGTCCAATGGAATAAGGGGTAAATAATAGTGAATAATGGCCGAAAAAAATAATTTTGGGCGCACTGTCCCTTTAAATCTGCATAACTCACATTGTGTTGCATGAGGCGGTAATCCCAAACATAATTTACATAAAATCATTATCAATTCATT
Source organism: Botia almorhae (assembly GCA_036877575.1). NCBI lineage: Eukaryota > Metazoa > Chordata > Actinopteri > Cypriniformes > Botiidae > Botia > Botia almorhae. Next base: position 415,965 of record JAZGTJ010000014.1, read on the forward strand.
ACCAAAACCCATGAAATGTCAATGTAAAAACAGCAACAGACCTTTAATATAGAGCTATTCGCCAACTTTTCCTCAGGAGATGTCATTGATCTGCAAGTAATTTCTCCTTTAATATCTAGTAGGGGTTCTGCGCCAGTGTTGTTGTTATTCTGAAGCTGAATTTAATTTTTGGTGGTCGGACTGAAGCAGTGATCTCCCTCCGAGAGCTGAATCTCATTTAGCGTTTCTGTTCACACATAAAAGGCCTGGCCGCAAAGAAATTAATTAATTTGTGTTTAGTGTTAACTGGTTTCACTAAGTGTTTGGAGTTTCTACGAGAAAATCTGAGCTAATGTTTCTCTCAGGCTGCCAAAATACACTTAGAAAACACGCTTACATGTTAAATCTCTTTTCTTTTTCGCTCCCTTGCCCCCCAAGTGAAGTCTGCTCTGAATAGAGAGAAAATGAGACAGAAATCGTAGAGAGACGACATGTCTGACGAAGTTCAGACGTGGTTTACTAATAAAGTCCCATGGAGCTTCATGACCTTTTAAATATTCCTACTCAGATTAGCTAAGGGGAGAGAGAGGTGCGCTTAGATTGGTTTCAGATGTCAGAGGGAGTGACGAGTGGGTAGAACAACTTTCACTTTAATTCAGAGACTTCAGAGTTCTGTGAGGAAGCTGCAGAACACAAAGCCTAGCAACTTTTTACAATTTGTCTCACTAAATTTAATAGATCAGAGTTCTGGGACAACAAAAGGGTTTTATTTACACAAATAACACATTTAGAGGAAAGCAAGTATAAAACCATAACATAATTGTTGGGGTGTTATGTATGAACACCATACAAATTATTACTTTTGATTACAGGCATGCACATGCATAAAAACAATTTTTTTGTTAACATTTTCATTATAGATGCAGGAAGTTTATGTTTGATATGTCAAAGGGCCTGTTCATTTTTAAATAACCAATGTTCAGTCTGCAGTCAAATTATAGTCAAACTATGATTTACTTGCTAGTTGGTGGCTGATTATATAAAAAGAAGATATTTAAATAGTTTGAAAAGGACATTTGAAAGGAATTAAAATGTTAAATTAAAACAAAATGAGTCATCAATATTTGGTCCATTTTTCAGGAAGACAAAGACTATATGATGCTTTAATAAATGTATAAATTATGATCTAAGGCTGTCGCTCACGCTTTGCGCTTTTCAGCTGTCTGCACTCACTCAATTTAGCCAAGAACGCACACGCTCAGATAAGCAGGCAGAGCAAGCTGTGTTAGTTCTCTGCTCTGAAACCTCTGGGAGATTAATCTAGCACCTGAGAAGAGCCATGATCAGAGACTCGTACAAGCCCACGGAATTTCACACAAGGCAATTAAGAGAGAAAAATTGGACACATTTAGAGAGCCTCACACACAAACACCCGACAGGTCCCTAATGGGGCTCTTATGGTAGAAAACTAGCTGGGGTATTTACGATGACAGGCCTGCTTTACGGACTTCCCTTCATCACAGATCTGCATGAAACATCCGTATATTTGTTTGTCTGGTGTTGCATGTCTCATTGAAGCATGTGTGTAATTTCTGGAAAAACAGACATGTATCAATGCTATATTTATAGGGGTATATGTAATTAACCTATAATGTATTTCATTTTGTCAATATTTAACTATATTTCATAAATTATTTTATAGGTCAGGGTCAAAAAACACTGGCAATCCCAGAATGCCACTGTCCACTGAACTTGGCAGGAGTTGGCAGGAAGTGGAATCAGTTAAGTCATTATATAACATGACTTAATAAACTAGGTTCCACCATTCAAAGTATTTTTAAAGGTCAGGTATACCAAGATCAGGTATAAATGTCTCTACTGTATCATTTGCATGCTTTTAGCAGTAAGCAGTAAGCACTCTTGTCATCCATTTAGAACAAAACCTATCACCTCAATGTTTTACAGATAAAACCAGTGCTACATGTGGACTTTGCACCTTTACCTGCTCAGTTTCTCCTGGAAGGTTGGAGGATAGTAGGCTGATGAGCAGACGGTCATGCCTCTGTTTTGTGTGTGACACCTCACCTACTGTGAGGTGTTGTGGAGCTGTCCGTGGTGCTGCACCGGGAGTGAAGCTGACAGCTGCGATGTTTCTCTTGATCACAACCTACAAACACACGCATGAACAAACAAACAAACAAACAACACGTGCGCAGGCGCATTTCCTGCACCTCACAGCTGTCCATTCTACTGATACCTCATGGAAGATGCGTATTTTCAAAGATTTTGCTGTTCTAGAAAAATAATCACAGTAAACAAAGGAACAAAGGAAGTAAATGATGCTTGTTATGAAAAATAACCAACTTCATGTGCTGTTGTCAGTAGTTACAAGTTACAAGCATTTTGCTCCCTGTGACACATACATAGAAAACATAAGATCAAGCAAAATGTATTGAACCATTTAAATAAAGGGAACTATTTGTATTAAGCTAATACAAATTAAGACCCGCTCCTTCGACTTCCTTAAAACAGGTAATTAGTAACTTAACATTTTAAGTGCACAGAATGATTAAATAAAAGCAGCTGTGGCTTTTTGAGAATGAATTTGCTTAATTATTTTAAGTCTGTTTTGCAGTATAGCTTCGTTTCCCAGATTTCTCTTATGTCTATGTGTGTGCATCTGAACGGTGGCAAAGGATTGCAGGGAAATCACAGAGTGCAACTAATGAATGGATTTACAGCTCCCAGCTGACAGCAGAGTATTGACAGCACAGCTATAGGACAGAATCTATTCTCACAGAGCCCATCAGAACAACTACACCACTCTCTCAGTTTCCATAGTTACAGGTTAAACCTGCCTCGCCGATACCCCAACTGGCTTATTGTACAGCAGAACCCCAGTGAATAAATCAGCTAGACGTAAACAGTCATGAGTCTGCAGATTTGAAGCTCAGTGTTAATCGTCCCCATATACCATAACACCACGATAGGGATATAGAACAAATCAGGGTGTATTAAAATCACGTGGTTCCTGTGCTGCGTGAGAGGTCAAGATGAAATAGCAGAGAACTAAGTGAAGTCAAAACCTCGTCTTTGATTCTGTCTGCTGCTCATCAGTGTCTTCTCTTCTCAAACTAAATGAATTCAGAGGGGAGGATGAAAGAGAGCCTTCATCAGCAACACTATCTGTAAAAATAAAAGATTAAAGACAGAGAGAGAGATCTGAGTTACATGTAGCTCATGTAGTTGATCTACAGAAGTTTAATGAAGTCTGACCAGCAGATTATTATAATGATAACACAATCGTCGTGAGTACAAGGACAAATAACTATAAAAATAGCTGTCAGGCAGTCATTAAACATTATTTAAGACACAGAAAAGTAGCCAAAACAAAACAAGTAAACAACATTTTTTTCAATATATATAATTTATCCATGGTACAGGTATTTAGCAAATAATTATCCACAAAGGGTGAGTCATTAGCTATATGCTAATTGATTTAATCTATTGTATATAATGAAATAATATCACTGAAATACAGCACAGAAAATAAAATAACACAAGAGCGATAAATATAGCACATAACTTGTAATTAAGATATTTCTGACTCTATGTCTGAAAATGCATTGTATTATAAATGATTCTGTTTGTGTTTTTTATTTGCACCCAGTATTAAAATGATCATACATTAACAGATGTGCATTTATATTAAATAAACCAGTAATGTCTTCTGTTTTAGATGAGGAACACAACAACTAATCTTGATTGTCAGTGGCAGTGCTGTAGGGCTCTAAAGAGCTGCTGTAATGCTGAGCTACTGTTTCCTTCCTGCTGTGAGGACGTGTGGAGCTGGACTCAGATTGCTGATGCCTGGATTGGCCTTTAGTGTCTCTGTAATTGCAATGAGATAACTTGGTAGTGGGAGTCGGCCTAAATGCACATGGCAGGAGCCCTGCGTAAACTAATGACTCTCTATGGGCTGTGGAGGAACAAGGAAAACACCTCCATTATGAGGAGCTAACTCACTGTAAAAGCATTTTATAACATGTTGTCAAAAGAGAGAGAGACAGAGAGAGAGAGCGAGTAAGAGAGAGACACACAGAGTATACTGTACATAAGATACAGACAGCAGAAATGCATTTCCTTTATAAACTAAAGATTTGCAGCAGACTATAAATATCATAGTACTGAAGTAGTACATTTGCAATATTAGCATGTTAGCAATAACGTGTTCAATTTCAGTAATGTGTTAGGGGCTCCTGTTAAATTCTAAGATGCACACTTCTTTTCCTGACCCCGTTTGCTGCCCTCACACACCTGCACTGAAATAATTCTATAGACCTCCATTAGCTAGTTGTGTTTGATTAGGGTTATAACTAAACTCAGTAGGATGTGGCCCTTAAGGAACAGAACTGAATAGCCCTGCTGTGTAGTAATAGCGTGCAGTAATAATGTTTGTGATGTACAGTACAATCAGTACTGAGAGGTGTGCGTAGTGTTCGTTGAAATCCTTTATATTAGTACTGTATTAGAACTGAATTTCAGTTAAAAATTCTGCAGCTTCCTTCAGTGCATTAGCAAAAGCATTAGCGACGTACAGTGTGTTATATAAGCGGTACCAATCTGTTGGGTTGGAGCTGAGGGAGCAGAATCCCCAGTGGAGTTCTGGACTGCTCCCAGTAACGGCCCTGTTTGACCCACTCCACATCACAAAGCCTCATACTCCAGAGACCCATACATGCTCAGCAGTGTGTGTGTGTGTGTGTGTGTGTGTGCCAGACTTCACAACACCACCAGAACCCCCCAATACATCAGCGTAAAGCAGATGACTCCCACAGGAAGAGAGAAAGGAAGTGAAATGCCCTGCTCTTTTTCTCTCGCAGCTGTAGATCAGAGCTGTAGATCTCAGCAGAGGAAAGCATACCATGCTCTGCTACATTTAAACTGATTAGAAAGCACATCTTCAAACGGCTTGCTCAGCAAAGATTTTTACAGAAGAAGGGAATGAGGCCATCTTCTCTTTTCAGGCTACATCTGAGCCATGCTACTGTATGGAAAAGGCAAGGTGTCATCCTCACAGTAGTGCTGTGTACAGTGGAGGTGCTATTGTACAGTGATGTACAAAGTTAATATTAAAATGCATGTACCGTTTTGTTTAAGTGGTATAAGAAAATGTATGCATTGTGTTTGAATGGCACTTCGAGGTTCTTTCAAAACACCAACCTGTGTGGAAGTACTGTGGTGTTTTTTTGAGTGCATACCGTCCTCTGTGGCTATTAGCGTGTGTAAAGCGCAGATCTTTGTGATTAGATATGAACTTCTGCTGTTGTGTGTGTAATCTGCTCTGTCAAACTTTATCTGCAGATAAAGCGCATATCGCAAAGCACAACACACACAAACACACACACTCCCTTTGAAGTCGGGCGCTTTTTTGGAGAGCTATAGATGTATTTCTTCACTCTGTATTAAAACATTGAAGCAGAATTCATTTTTCAACAGTGAGTAATGCTGTGGAACTTCTCTAAGATTCAGCTGAGACTTCATCTTCAGTCCCTAAAGTTTAAACTCTTATTGTAATTTTACATTTACATTCATGCATTTGGTAGACGTTTTTATCCAAAGCGACTTACAGTATATTCAGTTACTCTGTTACCTGGGAATCGAACCCACAACCCTTGTGCTGCTAACACGATGCTCAGGAACACATCTAAGCTACAGGAACACATTTTAACTATTTAAAGCCAATGACAATAAAGGTAGGGGTTTATTTGCTCACAGAATTGAGCACCAGGGTAGACTCCTTCCCCCTTTATTATCAAATCAGGAGATTCTGTTAAAGAATCTTCTATTGACGACCATGTCGCTAAACTTCTGACCACATGCAAGAGGAACGCCTTCAGGAACGTTATCCTCATTCTAGTGGACCGCTATAGCCTCCTCATGACATTTAAATTTCTGCAAGGCAGTTGAAAAAGTTGCAGCTTTGCATTACCTGCGCCGGCTGTTGTATGGTACTGGTTGTCTCATTAGAAACTATGACTCATCTTTGTGACCTGAAGGGCCTGTTACTTCAACTCTTCTTATTACTTATGCCATTAAAATGCACATATTAAGATGTAGCAACAAGATTAGGGGATTTGAGCAGGTTGTGAGAGTGTTTTTACAACGTCTCACCTCGTGAGGTAAAATGCGAAATAAACAGAACATCGCCATCTGTGCCGCAAGTCAGTGGATCTATTTATAACTTGCACACCGTCACTGCGTCTCGGTGAGACGATGTTTGAGTGTAATGATGTTTCAGAGACCTTCTTGTCACGCACCTAAAGGCAGGTGACATTTTTCGAGCGAGCAACATTAAATTAGCGCGTTCAGAAAAGGCAAAAGAAAAAAATTTATGCGGCTTCAGTGAAATCATGAGAATTTATTCTACTCGTTAATATCTATACTGCTCTGCACTCCTCTGTCTGGTAAGTTTGAACATGATGTCAGCAACACCAAGGTCATCGATTCCAATCCCAAGATACACATGCTGATAAAAATATAGTCACTGTGGACAATTTGAAGGCACAGATAAATGCAATGTAATGTCTGTCAAGTTTGTGACAGTTCTCTCTGGACTTGTTGTAGAAAAGTGTTCTTTTAATCTCAAACCTTTGACCCTAAAGTCCCCACAGTATAGAGTTAAGACAACATCAAAACTAATAATTAGAAAGACAGCCTACAAACAAAACATACAAAGACACAGACCATAAATACTTGATAAAGCAGCTGACCCACAATGTATGTGTGGGTTTAAGTGGCAGTTGAGGGTCTAGGAGTGCATGATGTTTATCGATTGGTTATCGAGGTCTACACTGTGAAATAATGTGTTTGAAAGAGAGGTCAAACTCAGTTGTCGGATTCTGGGTTTAATCACTGGTGCACACAGCCCCGTTCAAACAATGCTGCTATCGATTTGTATATGTGCGTGCACACACACACACACACACACACACACACACACACACACACTGAAAAAGCAGGCACAGCCCCAAAGAAATATGAGTTTATATTTGTTTACAGTGTTATCATCTGCTTGACAGCAGTTATATGCTATAGGCAGAATGTTACACTGATACGTCACACCACAGAGAATGTGACATGTGGAACAGTAGACAGAGAATCAACAACACACACACACACACACACACACACACACAGGTAAACATACAGGAAAACACTGTGAAACTTGAAAATTCCATTTGATTTTAATATAAATATGCAGTAGCAAACTGTAAAATTCTGATTTGATTTGGAATTTAAGAAAGTAGAATGAAAATCATACATACATGAAGTATTTTACATACATACATGAAGTATTTAAACAATACTTTATATTAATAATCACCTTCAGTTTTAAATCAAATCAAAACAAAAAGTATAAATTAAATTTAAAATTTCATTTTTAGAATTAGAATTAGAATCTGGTTATTACATCATTAAGAAAATTAATGATGTAATACATTTAGTTTTGCCACTCACAAATTAAACTCATGAATTAAAAAGAAAGTCAACTCAAAAAATGAGAATTTTGCCCAACCCTGTTATTAACAAACAAAAAACATGTTTGTTAGGAAAGCTTGGCAGTTATGCGTATAAGTACACACTGCTGTTGCCTGCATCTCAACAAAAACATCAGAGCAAGTGTAACTGAACTGTAAAATCTTTACAGAGGCCTGTTCGAGCAGTTACGCACTGACAACAGAACATGCTGGGGTAAATTAGGCATAGATTGATAAACAAACGCATACGGCTCTTCTCATCCCACAGGTAAGTAATACAGAGAAACATTGTTTCACACGGCTCTGCTAATTAATGATGAATGAACTGCTACATCACGTACAAATGATGTCTGATCTCTGAGGAGAGATCCTGCACTGACTAACAAACACTCTATTCACTCGCTCTCTCCCTCGCTCTCTCTCTCTTTCTGCCTAAGGCCTAAATTTGACTCTAAACGCAATTTTAAAAAGTCAGCGAAACATTATAAAATAAACACTCGGCTGCAGCCCATGTTCATCTACATATAAAGAGATTTTTTTTCATAAACAGCAGCCATGTCTCTGTTACACTTTTAACATCATTAATCAGTACCGGGTTTGCTCATATCCTCTGATTCTTCCACAGCATTACTTGATAATATGAGTTTGCCGTCACTTACTGAACAACTGCGGCTGGGTTTAAACCGCCGCTTTAGAGAAGATATTAGGACTACATTAGTCAAAGATGTGTTACGCTGATTATCAATAGATCTTAAGTGCTTATCAGGCATTGTGCACTAAGCTCGATATTACATTATCTGAATTTCTGATGAACATCTGTCAACACAGCCTGCCAAGAACCATTAGTCATAAGATGAGAATGTGTAAAGCTATACACCTCTAACCAGAAAGTGAGAATCGGTGAGAGTAAATCTGAGAGAGAGAAAGAGAGATAGAGAGAGAAAGAGAGAGTAAATCTGCTTGGGTGAATACTTATGCTGTGGTGTGCATCTTGGGTGCATACTGTCAATACAGCAGAATACCAAAATACTAAAGCAATAATGTTCAAATTCTTGTTCGGATTATTAGCAAAGATGAAAGGTTTGAAACTACAAAAATAGAATTCCTTAAAAGTTGGGCCACGTCATATATGTTGTCATGTTGTTGTTTTGGTGTCAGTCAGATAAGGCCAGTGACATAAACACAAAGTATAAGAAAAAGATCATATACTATCTTTATGACAACACTAACAACCCACCGCAGGGAACACAAGAAACACGGCAGTGAAAGTGAAAGCAAGCTAGTGATGTACATCCCTATTGACCAACAACAATAAGCTGTCAGACGTGGCTTTTGAGTCTGGTCAGACAGAATTACGCTTCCTGTCGTTACTTCAGCCTGGCCGAGGGCTTCTGTGCTCTCACTGTAAATTATCAGCCAGCAGGAAATCAGCAGAGCGCGGTGGAAAATCAGAGTTACACTGCTGTCGATGTGTTAACCCTGAAGTAAAAGTCATCTTTTTCTCAATTTCCTTGGTTCTTTCTTTTGCATGCACCAGCATTTGTGATTAGCCTGGCCTTTACCTGTGTTTTTTTGTCGTCTCTGACCTTGTGGAGTGAGCGCATCTGCATGAGACCTTAGTGACAAAACTCGCATTATGCATTACATGCACCATGGCAACACGAACCGAGGCAATCGCGGCTCAACTTAACCAGCCCGCTAATTAGCACATACACTAACCTAGCTGTCGCAAATGCCAAAAGGCTAAGGAAACTTTAATGTGTGTTCCAGAAAACACACTGTCAAATATAATCAGATGGTCAGAGATGCCCCGTTCGTCCCTGTAACCTGTGAAAACAGGTGTTTTCGTGTCTGTAAATAACAAAACCTGTCTTGGCCGCAACGTTACAGTAATCAACACTGGCCTGTGCAATCATTTGATATGTTTAAATTTAATCTTCTTAGATGAAGTGAACGCATAATGCATGTTAGCCTATTTTACTGTTCTGTCGTTATTGAATAATTGATGTTACACAGTCTCGCTGAGAAAGAAATAATATGTAGACATATTAAAATAACTTTCCCCAGATAAAATAAAATTGATTAAAACGGGGGATGGGTGGAATTAAAGAGTGAGCGAGAGGGAAAGGCCCGTAGGGTTTAGTTTCATATGTAAATGAGGGAATAAAAAGCACAGAGAATTCTGTGAAGTTAGACGACCATTTATTTAAAACTAAGGTCTACACTCCTCCTGTAGTATTTACGAAGGCCGTTAACCATTCAAGCTTTGTCTCCTTTATTTTATTAAAATCACCGACCCTTCAGTTAAACACCCTTGAGATTAATACTCACTGATTAAATCATTATTGCCCTAATAATACAATGTTTATTAGTGTCACCCAGAGTGTTCCAGATGAACAACAGATAATAGGGATAGAAATTGAATCTATGTCATAGAGTTTTAAACTATTAATGCAGGCGTATTAAATAGTGCAGGGGTGATTAAAGGACCATGTGGCCCTGAGGCACGTCACAAGATCCTGCCCTGCCACACCCTATCCCAAACAAAGTTAAATACAGTTCTTAAGAAATACAGTCAACATAAACCTATCGTACCCAAAGTGTGTGTCTGTGTGGTAGATGACGTTCCACATGCAAATGGCGATATCACATAGTTTATTCTCACACCAACAGCAATAAAAAAAAAGAATAGTATGCTTGATTTAGTTACAAAGATACTTATATATATCTTTTGATTGATAGCAAAGGTTTTCAGTCATTTTGTTTTCTTTTGTGTGAAAGAACAATAAAGTTTAGTGGACATATTTTTCTAGAGATATAGCTGGGATTTGAAGATGGAAGCCTCTATTACATAATGTACCCAACTACAAGTTGAGACATAAAACAAATAGAGCAAGAGTCTCACTGCCTGTAGCCCCTGGGAACCCCTGTTGTTTCCATAACTATGGGATGGCTACTGTATGTGTTACTATAGTGAGAATTAAGAAGCACACCTGAATACTTGTAGTTCAAAGGACGATTTGAAGTGTATTTCAGAAAGAATGCAAATTCGGGAATTCCATTTGGAGATTCTAATGAGAACGTAACATGAAATGATTAATATTAGTCAAAATGCTGGAGACGAGTAACAAAAGATTGTCTTTGAAAGTTAAAAGGCACAGTGAAGAGAAGCAAACTAGCTTCCTCACCTCCACAGAGCCCGGCCTGCATGCAAATCTCTGGTTCTAGTTAATGCTATTAATTGCTGTGCGATGCTGATCAGCATCAATTTGCAAGCAACTGTAAAATTACCTGAGCGTCTAATGCTTAAAGCAAGCGTGAGGGGGGCGGCGGCATTAATTCAGAAAAGCTCTAAATTCAGCAGGGTTATGCTGGATGAATCTCTGCACAGTTCACCAGCCCTAACCACAACCATCAGCAGAACCTGCAAGCGTGTGTGTCTGTGTGTGTGTATGCGAGTGCGTACTTAAGTGAGATGGATGACTTCAACCCTGAAAGAGGACACCTGCCCTGCTTGCAAAACTCGTGACAAGTTACAGCATCCTGAACAGGTTTTGTTGCCTTCAGGACACATAGAGGACAGCCATCAGAAACTTATGCCAACATGTCTGCCAGCTTCCCTTTGACACCTAACACACATTTACGCACATTCAGAGAGGAGAAGAGAGAGGGAGAGAGAGTGTGCGAGAGAGAGAGAGAGAGAGAGAGAGAGACAGAGAATAAATACCTTTTATTCTGGTTTCATGGGGGTCAAACACCTGCACAGTTATCCCCAGAGGAGCAGAAAGCCAAAGAATGACGGGAAGAAGGGATGAAAAGTAAGAAAAAACAGGGGTTGAGCTGATGAATAGGACTGACTGTGGCCACACGATCGAAGCGATTGATCGGCACTGCCACTGACTGATAGTTTCACCTTCCATCAAACACACGTGGAGCAGAAGAAGAGATAGAGTCTGATAGAAGGGTGGATTATTGCTTTTGGGGAGGGGGGTATGGAGGCACTTATAAATTAATCTAATCTTTCAAAACTCTAAGTGAAACTGTCAGCTAGATGGTTTAGGCCTTTTAATGAACTGGACATCATCTGATGAGTGTTTCTTTGCATCCTAGGAAGTTATTTATACTTTTAAGAAGTTATATATATACACATTACACTACAAAATTTCAGTTCTAGATTTTGCCCAGATTCGCAGCTAGGAGAAGTCTGCAGATTTTGGGCAGCTGACAGAAAACTACGTAGTCTTTAATAAGCATATTTTTGTAAAAATAAATCCTGTTTCCCATTGTTATCCATTAACTTCTGTAGGAATAATGACAAATATCCAACAGATTTGGCCTCCAATTTGTTGGATGTTTCTCTTTATTTTCCCCATAAAAAATGAAGACTACAATAACAGATAACCTATTATTTGTGTTCACTCACACATGTGACAGGTTGTCGTCTGTATCTATTGATTCAAACAGGGAGGATTCTAATGGTGCCATTTAATATCTTGTCCATAAAAATGGAACAAGCATATTTTCGTGCTTTTTCCAAAATAAATTATTGCACATCTAATTCTCCGTGCCAGCTTCTATTCACTGAATCATGTTCAAATAGATGTTTTAAAAATTAGCAATTTTTAGATTTATAGGAAAGTGAAGGGCAATGCGCATAGCTCACGGCACAATTTCTGCAGCTGTTAGTGGCAGTTTTGCCCCAAATCTCTCAGTAAATGCAGTTTTATGACAGGCATTAATTTTATGGGCTATAAGCCATTAGAACCGGCATCATTTTATACTGCTGATAAAATAGAAATGGAATTACTGTTCTGCAGTTTTTTCTTATAACTAGATATCTCACTGCTCTGCTGGGTGTTTGGGTTGAACACCGAGGCAGGGCGAGTCTTTTACCTACACAGTTTGGAACACACTCGAACAGCTCTGCATCATTTACCTCACAGTGGGTTACCGTAATAGAATATTTTTAATAAACATATATATGGGAATTGAGTTTACACACAACTCTTATCTCTCTTTCTCTAATGGCATGGACACACAGTGCGCCATTACCGTCATGGCCAACCATAGAAAAGTCCCCAGTCTCCTGTTCTCAATGTGTATCAATGTGTGTCACAAAAATGCAGAACTGGGGTGTAAATGTGTTTAGATTCCTGTACATGCAGTGAACACTGGTATAATTGCCATTTTATCATTCTGTTCTCTAACCGTTTGTCTTTGCGGTCTCCATCCTCTGTTCTGGTGCTGTTGTTTTTTTCTTTGTGCATGCTTACTAATTAAGCACCAGCACCATGGGACTCACTTTTTTCTGCTTCTCTTCCAAATACAGGTCACAGGCTCTCAGAACAACAGGAAACATCCTGGCACACACAGAAAAAGAGAACTGAAAATAGCCTTATTGAGACCAAAAATAAATTAGGTGAATTTTGTGATGCATCTAAACTGCTTGTTTTTTGTTCTTGGCTGTTAACTCTATGAACCTCGAGGTTGGGGTAGGTGATGCAGGAGCAGGGGGAGAGCAGGGAGCAGAGGAAGAGCAGAGGGAGAGCAGTGAGCAGAGGGAGAGCAGTGAGCAGAGGGAGAGCAGAGGGAGAACAGGGAGCAGAGAGAGAGAACAGGGAGCAGAGGGAGAACAGAGAGAGAGAACAGGGAGCAGAGGGAGAACAGGGAGCAGAGGGAGAACAGAGAGAGAGAACAGGGAGCAGAGGGAGAACAGGGAGCAGAGGGAGAACAGGGAGTAGAGGGAGAGCAGAGGGAGAGCAGAGGGAGAGCAGGGAGCAGAGGGAGAGCAGAGGGAAAACAGGGAGCAGAGGGAGAACAGGGAGCAGAGGGAGAACAGGGAGCAGGGGGAGAACAGGGAGCAGAGGGAGAACAGGTTCTCCAGGCCTCTGGGGACAGAAGGGGGGTAATGACACTCCCATAGCAGAACACTGACACAGAAAACAAGATCAACTGCTCAGATTAAAAAAAAAGTTTGTCTGTACTGTCTTTGTTCCAGTTTTGTCTATTGCTACCCTTTATCAAAAGAACAACAAATAAAGCAACAGATAAAAAATCCAGGGCTGTAAAAAGTACAGGTAAATTTTACTTAACTAAAAAAATGGCTACCCTGTCAAAAACATTATTTTACACTTTATATGTAATAGTTTTTTACTTAAAAGTGGAAGCATCTAGCTGAAAACATTTTTTAAAGTACAAAAGGTTCCACATATAATTTAAAAGTAAAAATAAAGTTTATTCTTAGCTTTAGAAACAGACTGATGACATCGAGAGTCAGAGAGTTTCTCGTTCAAGTAACTTTGATACAAAACGTTCAAAAAGCAACCTATTTACCTATCTCAGTGTCTTAACTGACACACCAGATGTTAAATTGATTTCTTTATCCCAAAATTGCTCAATCCAGCAGCAGCTGATTAGTTAGTTTGTTTGACACAATCAAATATACTTATTGATAATCTGATCTTTGACTACGCTCACATTTCAGTCAAGTTTGCTAAAATGGCTAACAATGAGAACATACTGATTTAGGTCATTGCTGGTTATTTTTTTATTTTTAACCATAGAATAGATACAGTACAACAAAAACTCACTGTGACATCAGCTCCCCAAAGCCAGACTCACACACAAGCAAGTGGAGAGGGAGGGTGACTGCTGTGTGCTTCTGCTAGTGTGTCGAAGCACATGAACATAATCTTGCCTCAACACCACTGCAATACACACAGCAGCATGTCTCTCCAACAACATACTGCTCTCCTACGTGTACCCAAGGTGTCCTGAAAGTCCAGGGAGGGCACAGCATAGCCAGACTTCTACACAGACAATGCCTGCCTGGCTCTGTGCCTCTGGACCTACAGCCCTCTGCACAGCCTGACCTTCACTTTGCCATTGACACTTTAAATGGACACCTTTCTCTGTTATTTCATTTAAGCAAGCAGCCACAATTGCAGGTTACAGTTCCCTGCTGAAAAGGCCAGTATGAGTTTCCGTGCTGGTTTAGCTGGTGAGGCAAAAACTGCTCAGGAACAGCATGGTTGCTCTGAAGCTGTTTGACCAAGAAGATCTTCTTGGTAAAGCTAGTTATGATCTAGTTAACTATTTGGCAGGGACACCAGCATCTGAAACACATATACTGCTGGTTGTTTCAACAGTTTAAAAATAAAATGGTACAGAAACACATACAAAACATTTCCCAGACTCCACAGCCGCTGCCTAATACAGCAAGATCTGGATCAGATAAATCAGTTTGGTCCATTAAACTGGATCAACCTGTAATGATGGGCATTTGGTGGTAAGTGGTGCTTAATCTGAACAACACACATTCACACCCACACACAGACATTTATGAAAACTGTTCTTTTCTAATGTGATTTTAAACAATTTTAAATTTTTAAACAAGAGTAATAATTTTTTATTTAAAAAGTAATATGTTTAAATTTAACGGGGGTGGTAAAGTTTAACATCTATCTGTCAGGATCCTGGCTTCTGTCCAGTTTTAAGATCACGTTTTGCCAGGATCCTGACTGTCTTGTTATGTGTCAGGGCGTGGGCTCAGACTCCGATT
>JAZGTJ010000015.1:0-93571 GCA_036877575.1 Botia almorhae
TTTTAGTAAAGCCACGCATTATTTATTAAACTTTGTGTTAAGATTTTATGTTAGGACTTTTTGTTAAGATAACATTTTGTTAAGCTACTAAACTTTGCAAATACATTTTTTTTATAACAAGAACATTTTTGGTTGAGACTGTTAGTGGCACGAGTTACCTCAAGTAATATTTAAAGATTTATTTCAATAAACGTATACGTTGAGGATGTATTTTGAAACGGTTTGGAGTCGGTTACATTATGTGGCTTCTTCAAGGATGTGAGAGGCTGTCGTTGAGCTCATCTGCTGTTTTGTCTGGTGTGATTGTTTGATTGATTTGGATAGAGTTACTCTATATAGTTACTAAGTGGGCTGGTAGAAAAGTTCAACTCTTATAGCGGGTGCAGCAAGTGACCAAGTGTGTGAAGTTATACGGATGAAAACTAGATACACTGCAGCCTGGTTTGTTGAAAGATGTTTCAGAAGGAAAGTATGAGCAAATCAGACATAGTTAATTTAATGTCATTATTTACTGGATCTGTATATAATCCCCAAGAGCTCACGATGTAAGGCAATAATTGCTAACTTTATGCTTGCTGTGTGTGTATATGAATATGTATATGTTTTAATGAGTGGATTATGTGCGCTTCAAGTACCGTGCATTGTCTACAGCAGGTTATGAAAAGGCCCTGTAGATACATATACATGAGCCTAACTTTTTCGTGCATATATTAGGCCTACTCTTTTATGCATACATTTAAGTTAAGTGTAAGCTAGTAAATAAGTTCAGTTGGAAGTAGCTCGGAATTAACTGGTAATTTCATATTAAAAACAATTTTGAGGAATGGTTCTGCTCAGGCATTTAACACAATTAGGTGCCTTATTGCAACATCATACAATAAAATACAATAACTCACCCAAACCTTTAACACCCTGTGAATACTTCCAAATCCACTGGTAACCCACTTAGGAGAAATCAAATTCTCTCAGGTAATTACAGCAAGTGTGCTGTTTCCTGATACGCAAACATATATTCTCCAACAAGGACTTTACTCTGAAATTTTAATCACATTTTCCGTTCATCCCTGATGAATTCAACGCGTATGGCCCTGTTTTTCTGCTAAGAAATCTAATTCAGAAAAAAGACAAATCTAATTGGCCTCCTTTGTTCATCACAACAGTTACAGCCAAAGGAAAACAAATAAGCAAACTGCGACTTATTTTCAACACCCGCATTATCATAATGACCTTATTTGCCTAAATGTTGTCCCTGTTAGTCAGAGAAAAAGTACAGAGTCCAGTGCGTAATGAACAACAGGGGTCCTGTATCATGCTAGGAACTTTGACATGCCTTTTTTTTTACTTTAACACTAAATGGAGGAAATGATGTAGCTCTTGTTGCTGATTACTTGGTGTCTCCTTGATGTCAAAGTGAAAAGTGTATCCTCTTTTAATATTTGATTGTTTTTTTTTTCCCTGACGCAATTTCATCCAATTCATCATTTTGTGTGCTAATTTACCGAGCTTGTGACACTTGTTGTGATCTGTGCCTGCGTAAGTGGACCTTCTAAGACGATGATGTCGTTTGATGTCAGATTTCCTTTTGGCAAATTGTCTACGTTGAAGGGAAAGAGTTTTTGCAAAACATCTTTTTCTCATTTCTTAGACTTTCCAGCCCAAAGAACTCCATAAAGGAGAGAGCGCAACACTTGCGGTCTTTCATGTGTGAAGCACTTCTGTATACGTTTTTAGACACGTACACACATTTATATAATATGTGTACAAGCCACATATAGTTCTTAATGAGGGGGCATGTTAATGGGCTTACACAAAATGTAATTATTCTGATTTCTGAACATTTTGATCTATGCGTGTTTGCTGTTGATCAATTAATGTCTAATCAATTGAACCGCATTTGGCCGGAAACAAAACTTTTATCGTTATTTCCTACTCATCGGCATTATTGTCATGTCAGAGGGTTACGCGCGGGCTCAGAAGCGCAACATTAACAGCACAGTTGTCATGGCTTTCCCCGCACACACAGTGAACTGGGCATGTATTCTTGTGACACATCAAGCTCGTTAAAATAGCTGGGAAACGATTGGTGGTGAACGCAAAAGAATACAAAATAGCGGGAAACAGTGTCTGTCTATAAGGAAGACAAAAGGCAAAAAAAGAAAAAGCAGAAGAAAGTGAGACACTGAGAGGAAGATATTGAAGTCTGATTGTTCTCCGTCTTCGTCTGGATTTGTTTCCCCGCTTGTTATTATTGCGTTTCGAAAAACGACAATTACGCGGAAAAAATCAGAGGGGAATATTCATTGCAATTCATTATCTGCTCCACCAAATTGCATCAAGCTTATAAAATATTTCTTTCACTTGTTCAAAGGCTTGTTAGGGCTTAAATTCAATTACTGCTCACTGTAACAGACTGTCAAGACTCCTTAGCTAATCATTAGTCAAGGTTTACTCCTGGGCAGAGAAAAGCCGTTTGACAGCTTTAATTGTTGTGAACCATTTAAAGGTCCGCTAATGAAGCGGGGTTAAAGTAGCGGGCTCTAGATTGCATTTTGCAAAACTTTGGCAAGATCAAAGCGATACAGAGAAGACCATTTGCTAAATTATCAGCTCGAAATTAAAACCCGTCTGCGACCTTGCCTGCCATTCGAGGTTTTCTAAGATGGAGGGGAGGAAAAGTTTGCCCTCGACCTCACTGCCTTTCATGTAGAAACGAGGAGAAATGTGAATTAAATGTTGTCCTGCAGAAAGAGGCAGAGAGACATTTGTCTTGGTGCGGTGACAGCTGCAGAATGCAGTGTTAGCAGGCTGGGGTGTGATTACTGGGGACAGTCAAAGAGCGGGCAAGGAGAACTTGTGATTAGTTTCTCTAGTTGTATGTTTCTCGGTTAACATGACCCGTCATGGTCGAGTCAGTATTGTAATAAAACCAAGTATCATTTCTGTAATCTGTACACGTTTGGAAAAAATGCTTTTATTAATTTAATAAATGCTTATATGTGTTGATACAGGGAAGGCGGTTATGTAGCATGCATTTGTTGGGATTGCTGAAGGATCTTTATCCTAATAGATTTAAATCTTGCGTTCACTGTGTTGCCATGTTCCTCAATTCTGTGTTCCTGTAGCTCAATTGGTAGCCCAGCTAACATTTGTAGGTTGTAAGAATGTTCCCTAATGTTTTTAAGTAACAAAAATGTTACAAATTTAATATTTGTAATATTTAAAAACATTTAAAAACAAAGTTTTTGGAACATTCAGAATGTCCAAAGAATGTACAATATTGCTTGATTATAAGAGGGTTATTCAAACGTTTCACTAAATGCATAAATGTCAGTTGGTCTCTTGACATATTCATGAGTGTGTTATGTAGTTATTAATGTAAGTGCTTAATCGCAGCTGTTATCCAGAGCGTTTTAGCACATTTAATAGTCAGTTTTCTGGAGCGTCAGACTCGAACCGGCTTTCCCTTTCAGTAAAAGTTCACAAAACTTCACGTTGATGTTTCCAAAATGATCTTCATCAAGCAGCTAATGAAATGTGAAGTGTAATCCAGACAAAACCTGTTTGAATTTCATGACTTGAGAAGTCAGCCCAGTCCCTTCATTGGAGGCTTTTCCCACGTATTTGATCCATAAATTGCCTTGAAATTTTCTGGGAGGCGTTTTGATGAATCCAGAGCCTGTGCAGATATGCTCGCTGGTGCTTTCACACCAGCGCAATGTAATGCGCTCTTTAGTGTGACTGACAGGAGACGGCACAATGAGTCACTTATGGCAGCTCCACACCAGTGACCCACAGCAGAAGACTTTTGCTCTGAACCCTGCCAGCTGGCGGCCTGCAGAACAGAGAAGATTAAATGTACTGGACCACGGCTTGCTGTCGAGGTACTGATGGAACCTTTTAAGAGCGAAATTATTGCCGAGTGAAAACACAGCGCACTTTGGCTGATGTCATTTCACAGCTGTTTGCTCAATTAAGCTCTGCGCGGTCCCCACCTTCCTCATTTGCTCTTCACATCAGGACCTCCTCAATGGCTAATGTGAGCTTTCATTTCGTGGGAGTCCAAATGCCTCGTGACCTCTCATGAGTACTGCTTCAAAAGATTTGGCTTCACTCATCACATTGTTAGGCTGCTGAGGAGATTGCTCTCCTTGTTGCTGGTTGTCCATCAGTTCCTTTCAGAATTGCTGCCTTTTTCTTTTTTTCTCGTCTCTGGCATCCCTGTGATAAACAGACAGCTTTTGCAGCTGCTTAGATGCAATAGCTCTTGTGATTTTAGGCCTCCCTGTTGTTTAACATTTGTCTTTCATCGGGAAAAAACGAGCGTTTTTCGTTGCGGTCATAACCTTCCCTCTCTCAACCTGTGTGTCCTCGCACATCGCTCGGTCGTTTGAATGATTAATGGACGCTATGTTGTTCTTATACTTGCGAGTACTATCATTGATTTCCAGTCTCGTCTGTTCTATCTGATAAGTGTCAGCTTGCTGTGCTTCATTTAGTCGAAAAATCGGTCCGCGTAATTGTACGTGGATTCATAAGAGGAAATCATATTGGCAAAGAATGAGTCCGCAGATCTGAATCGCAGTCATCAGATAGCAGAAGTTGACGAAAAGGCCAGCGCACTCGGCACAAAGAGCACTGAGTGAGCAGATCTGTTCCTCCCCCCAGATTCCCTGTGGAATTCCCAACAAAGATTCCCAACAAAGACACGCACCACATGGCCCTAACTTAGCTCGAGTCGTTCAGAGTTATTGGGTTTTGACAGCGTGTGCCATCGAGGCTTTACTCTCAACAGGTGTTTTACATTCCTCTTATGTGGTCTAGAGGGTGGCCTACAGACTGTAGACAACAGAGGCTGCACAGCCCCAGCCGCGATTGGCTCCTCTCATGCCATTTGTCCAATTGGGTATAACAAGACACCTCTCACATTTCTTTCATAGTCACTTCAGATAATGCACGTGCGCCGCAGAGACCAGATCTGTAAGCGTCAGGCTTTGAACCCCAAAACTGCCAAACCTGCATATGGTGCCATCCTTAGTGAGTCTGGAAGAGCTTCATGGCGTAGCTCTTCTTTGAACTGTTCTATATCCGTCCACGTCGCACTCGAGTTTGGCTTTCGAGGAGTTCTTTGGTACCCCCTCCCATCATCATGCAGTGTTCCACGCTGAAGTGTAATGGAATGTCAAGGCGATGATGAGAAACAAGCTGTGAGGCGTCACTGCGCCCTGATTAGGGAACAGGACTTAGCTGGGATCCGTGTTTCACAAGGCCCCACAAATATCTCCGCGAGCAAATCAAATGCAGCGGAGCCGAACTATCTGAAGCACCTGAGCTCCATACAAGAGGAGGTTTATTATTATTTTAATTAGGCTTTTTTTGTTTAATTTCCCCAGGCTTACCCCGAGTCAGCCACAGCGATAGACGTAGCGGCGTGAACGAGGAAGTGTGTACTTTGAGTGCCGATACCCTCGAGTGATTATAGCGCGGATACAATGGCTGGCATGTATGAAATTTCTCTTATTAAAGTCAATACATATACATATGTCTGATGCATAATTTATACCAGCAGCATGTAGCGCCAACATGGGAAAATAACTTCACAGACTTTCGTACTTTTGTATTGCCTTCAAAGCGTTTTAGAAGAAGCATCAGGCTTGTGCAGGAATTCCGCAGAGCTTTTCCCAAACCCCGATTTGGGTGACTGTCCCAATGTGTCGCTCCCTCCCCATTTATTTGACCAAATATTTAGAGACAAAAGTTTCGTATTCTTTTACATATTTTGTCAATGGAAGTTTATAGACGTATCGTGCTGAACACTAATGAACATTTGTGTTGTACTAACACGAGTGTGTATTTGAGCCGAGTGTGTTTATATAAATACATTAAGTTCTATTAAATACAGGTTTGGTAAAGCTTTCAACGCTGAAATCATTCTGTATTGATTGCGGTGGATTGTTATGTTGAAGTGAAACAGACAGCTGTAGCTGCAGAAAATGTATATAAAGCTGGTTTACAATGGAAGACAAAGCTGCCTTTGTTCTCACCCTTAATTTAACGTAGGTGCTTGATCAAGGGTTAATGGGGCAAAACAACTCAATTAAAAAAAGCAACAGTTTTGGTTCCCATCATCAAAATTACAGCCACTCTGTTAAGAACATAGTGCATTCCTCGTTAAAACGCACCATCTGGCCCCCGAACAGACAAAAGTTTGCTTTCATATTAGATGTTTATTGTTCTGAAAGATTGATGCGGCTAATATAAACCTTCACAATGACAGATTATCATCAGCAGTTAATCAGCGCTATTAGGAGATAAATATCAGTAATTTAATCAGTACAGTAATTTCTTTTACAATAATACAATTTACGAATGCAAGTGATTAAGTAATTAGCATACATCGCTTCAGATCTCGGCCCTTTAGATTTCTGAGCGTCTGGTTTCTGGAGATCACAGCGGTTGATTTTTAGTCTCTCTTTTTTCTCCTCATCGTTCTTTCTCGTTTTTTGGTGAATGAGGATTGTTTGTTCTTGGCCAAAACCCAGAGCACTTTATAAACGACNCCCCTCTCTTGAAGGCCTTACTTTAGTCCGTAAGTTCAGCCATTTTCAAGTTAGCGTGGACATGTAGCGCAAGTGCTGCACGCTGGGGGAATAAATGCCTTACATTAAATTCAATTGAAAAATTATGTGCACTTGATAAAATAAAGCCTGGCTCTGGGCTGGCATATCTAAAACAGCTATCAAGGATCTCTTTGTTGCTCTGCAAGCCGCGCTCGCCTCGGGCAAGTCCTGGTTTCAACATTCTAAAGTTATACGCCTTTATTTACAAAGTAATTTGTCGGTTAGTGTTAATTTCCTAAATGCGACATAAAAGGAGTGTGGTGGAGAGAAGGGGAGAGAAAAGTTTGGGAGAAAATCATAAAAACAGCCGAGAATCAGGCAAATTGCTAACATGTGTGCCCTGCTGCCGAGGGCTGGCTCTGCGTAGCTGTTCCCGACCCTCTGAGCAACGGCCAGTTCCGTTTGAAGGGCGCAGTTCTTTAATGAAGGGCTAATTTTTATTGCCACTCGATTGACTTCAAAGCCATTTGGGTTGCCAAACATAATTTCACTGGAGGTATTTTCAGGTGCGTTGCAAATAGTTCAGAAATAATTTCCCCATTAGATGGGCTTTTCTCAAGAGCGGCACTTTCGGGGTGAGCGTTTCATGTGTTTTTCGGCATGCTTCTCTCCGGTCGTCCTCCACGAGTCAAATGCCACTCGGTAGTTTGGGGAGTTCTCTGCTAGCCCTGAGACATGACTTTAGCATGGGACCTGTCATTGACTTGTTGAGAGGCTGCAGGGGAGAAGCCCTGATTAGAGGATTAGAGAATTAAAATAAATCCAAGCCAACAAGGCTAATGGGGGATGCCTTATTGCACATGACCAGACTGCCACATTCAATGCTTTCTCAGTACGGAATGAAACATAATACCCCCCACCCTCTGCCTTACCACTATGTTGAATTATTGCATTGTTATAAAATTTCACCCTACACACATGGAATAAGCTGTAGCCCTTGTTACCCATGCAGCGAGTCTTAAGCAATAGACGCTGATGAAAGAGTTGTGTTATGAGTATTTGTTACGAGTGTGATTAGATTAGACAGTTGATGATGTGTGTGTAGTCGCATATTTGGCTCATTCAGTAAAAATCTCTCAGAACGCATACGAACAGATTCGCAAAGGTTTTTGCTGTGCGCTAATAAACCAAATTCTTGCTTCGTCTGTGTTTATTTTTCCATTAAATGTAAAAAACGATTGCTTAGTTGAGTAGATAATTACGTTATAGAATATAGCTACCCACAAAATGTGCTTTTTAGCATTATCCACCATACAATTGTTACACTATTTCTTTGTAACATTCACTTTTTACAGAAAGGCAAATATATTTAATGTTTTGTCAGTTTGAGATTTTAACGGATTCTGAGAGGATTCCAGATCCAGGCAATCAAAGCGCTTTATCGAACGCAAACTAGCAATAAAAAGAATAGGGGAATCAAAGCACATGCTTCACATTCCAGCACGTTCTGAAAGGATTATACGAGACTTACGGGGCCATGCCTTGACTTAGCAAGCTATTAAACATGTTTCGCCCCTGTCAAATGCTTTATAAAAAACTTCATAAACTCTTTTGATAGGTAATAACGCGGAGGAAGTGGAACACGTGGGACTCTGTTTCTTTTCTGGAGAGCACTCGGTCACGAGCATAAAAATGCAGCGTGAGAGCTTAATGTCGTTTTTTCACCCATTATTGTGTGTAAAGAATTATTATTGTTTTTTAATTGCATTTCTGTCCCTGCAGCAGACTGCAACCTTTGAGGGAAAAAAATGGAACGCTGTGTTTATTGTTACCAGGCAGGTATTTGGCAATATGGGACGATAGTGTCAGTAAACGCATAACATGTTTAATGTAAAAACAGACCATAAATCACGAATCGTTGCGATGATATTTGATTATACTTCGTAATTGCTGTTTACCACGCCAGAATTTCTGCCCGTGTTGGCATTAAGTGTAGCGTGTCCTCTGTAACCGTCGGAAACGTCACTAATATTTGTGACTTATTGGCTTATACTGTTTGGACGTGGAGATATATTGTTATTCCTTTCATTTTTTGCATTGCATATAGTATAGTTTGCCATGACACTATTTTGTCAAGACTTGTTTGACCTGTGATCAGCTGCATTGACTTAATTTCAGTCATTTTAACTGAAGGACATTTTAGTGTATATAATATATAGGGCCTTGCCAAATAAAGAACAGGTACAGCATGTTACGACTCAATGCTGTTTGTGTTAAGGCTGCAACCTTTGGCACGCACATGCGTTATACATTTCTGTATTTGGCTCTATAAATAGACTTCCAGTTTATACATGGAGCCTAATCAGTTTTAATAAAAATTACTCTCTCAGTATGAAGTCAGATAATAAGGTTCTGTTTGCCCTCTTGCCCCCTTCACCACTGCATGAAATGCGACAGTGCTGATGTCCACAGGGTTAAGCTGAGCTCTGATTCTCAGTGAGGTGTGTGATGTTTAAATTAGGAGAAGCATGCCTTGTAGATAATGCTGTTCTCTCGTGGGCTCTTGTTTTTAAGATCAAACCAGCAATGCGAGACTGTTTCTTGTGATTCATGACTGCAGCCTGCCTAATTCCTCTAGATACACAAACACTTAATTAATGAGTCATTATGAGAGGAAGGAGAGCCCAGGGTATCTGTTAAACACATTCACAGATTGGGGGCTAATGACTTCTGTCTGTGCACAGTGTGCCTATTATGTGACTGGTGCTGACTGGTATTCCACCTGTAGGTGGCGCCAGTGCTGGGAAACCCTCCAGGGCCACTTGGACTCCCAGGGGAACGCTGGGGCCCTCAACCTATTTCTTAGACCAGCTACAGGAAATGAGAGCCTGACCTCTACTCTGGCAGGAATAAGGGCCATCTGAACCAGCTGGTAGGGAACAAGCACATGTATTTCACAAAAATCCCAGCTAATTGTCCTGCATGACTGTTGCAAGACAGTTGATATCATAATTCATCTCTAAAAGACTAAAGAACTGGAGTTATTCCCGTCTTTATAAGGGGGGGGGGGTCTTTTGTGAGGACCAAATGCCCGAAAAGAGAGCCAAAGACATGGCACAGAGCTGTTGCCACGTTTCGTTTTCCTCCTATAATGTAACTTAGCAAAGGGGCCTTTGTTCACAGACCCAGTTCATTATCCTAAGCCATGTTTCGGGATGCAATTTTGATTCAAAGCCATTTTTAATGTTTCAAGACCATCCTTATAATAGGGCCCTCTCAAACGAAGAGACGGTTATTCTGCTCGGTCGTAATTAATCCAAAAAGATCACTCACTTAATCACTCACATCAGTCCTTAAAAAATCTTCTCTAGATGTTCTGCTGCTTTCTGATCATAAATAATCACACAAAAAGACGCTCAATTAGATTTCCCTCAAATGTCCTGGCATTATGTTGAGGGAAAAAGTCTCTAACTCGTCAGGCTACATGGGTAATTGCTCTCCAGTGACTTTGATATCAGTTTTAAGCTGGAGGTTTAACTTCTTCTAATGACGGCTTCTTTGAGGTAAAAGTTCCTCCATAATTGCAATTATAATTATCTGTAAAGTTATTTTTTTCTCCCAGAACGTTTCTGCTGAGTTACTATCGGTGGCCTTCAGTGGAAATTAGGTTTTGCATTGTTGTGTTGTTTAACAGATGTTTCTTGCATAAGCAAGTTACTTTTATCGGTACATCAGTTGTTTTTACTGGCTCTGTTATGTCGGCGTAAATTCTGTCAAAGCGAGTAGATTTACTCATTTCTGCTTCACAGGGAGATTAAAGGAACGGGACGATATTTATCTCTAAATTTTTATACAGGATAAGAAGTTGGTTTTCTCAGATTCTATACCCTTTAGTGACTGTGCAGCGACAGTTAGGCAGAACAAATGATTTCATGGCACGGATGAGTCAAAGTTTTCAAACAGCATGTCATGTTACAATGTAGCCAATCAGTGATGAGGAAAGTACAGTAACTGGATCGGGTTAGATTCTAATGGCTGGTAAGCCCATTATTGCAAGGTATTCCTACCCAAAGCCATGTCTTTGTTTCGTCTTCCGCCAACTAAGATTACTACATAAGGATTTTTTCCCCCAAGTGCAAGAAATTGCATTGACCTCTTCTATCTATTGCTTCCATATGTAAGCAGTTATCTTTCTTGCAAATGGAAATGAGACCCAAAATTGCAACAAATGGGGCCATGCCACTGAATGCAGATGTTTCCCCTTTTTGCAAAGAGTACACATGCCCGATCGAATTAACTTTAACCCCTCTGTCGACGGAACAGACGTCTCTTTTAAAGGCTCCTCTTCCCCAAATTTGTTTGCAGTTGGACCTAGCAGAACAACTGTATCTCACAACAGGCTAAATAACCTGTGATTGTATTAAACACATGGTGAGACGTGCTCTCCCAGGGCCTAAGCAGGGGTGCATCACGTTCACCAGTCACCAGCTTCACCCCTTTGCTGGGTAAAAGAGTGAGATTTGAAGAAAACCACCTGTTTATGAGGCGGTAGAGGAATGAAAGTGGTCAGCTTGGTGGAAAGGGGCCAGGGAATACTAACAGGTGCTTCCTTCACTGTGTGTGCTGGGAATGCACGGCTATAATGTATGGAAATAAGCAGGGGAACTCTCACGCGTTGACTCTCTCTGGCCCGGCATATAATGAGTACAACTTATAAAACAGCCCTGAAGATAATTTGCTAAATTGGTTAAATGTTGCTCAGAGCTCCGCGTGTGTTAATGGCCTCCATTCAAACCGGGGATCGGTCATCTGCATGTAAAGCAAACACCACGTTGGCTCGTACGTCTTTCTAGCTCCGTAACATTGTTAGCCAATTTATTTTTAGCACAGTTAAAGCACGCCATCCGATTAGGCCACTTTATAAACTTAAGCGCAGTGAGTATTTAGTGAACCGTGCGCTTTAGTCGTTATTTTATTATTTAAAGCGTATTCCCGCTGTCTCACTATTACAAATAGCCTGTTTCCTACACGAGCCATAATTCATCCTTGTGGCCCGGCAACACAGGAAGTATCTGCTCTTTTTCTAGCCCAGGTCTGACCCCCCCCCCCACACCCCACCTCGGTTATGTCCCAGGGCTCAGCCTACAAACAGCCTGTAACCCCATCATTTATAAGACTGTCAGCTCAATGCACTCAAAAGTTATGTACACGCAGAAAACCCCCAGAATTGGAACATACAGGTGCTAACTTATTTCACTTTAGCTTTTCCTGTCCGCAGTAATGAAGAGCAGGTGAGGGTTGGCACTTTAATCAGTTCGAGAGCGGGACGCATAGAGATTTGCTGCTCGTTGAAAAGCACGCCGTCCACATGGGCTTGATTAGGAGGTTTGAGGAAAATCACTCACGAACAATTGTTTTCCCAGTCCCCATGCTCGAAATGAAATAACTTACACATTCGGTGGAAGGTGACTGATTCTGACCTCATCAAACTTCCACCAGAAAGATCCGCGGTGCCCAGAGTCGACGTGAATGCTCTGTTAGTGTCAACTTACATTGCGTAAACGCGTCTCTCGCGTTAGCTTTGGCCTAATCTGTTCAGTTGGTGTGAACAAGTGACTCATAACTTGAATAATGGTGAGATCATCATTGCTTGTGTTGCGTTCGTGCTCGTGTCACTTTTGAAGAACGATGTTAATGAAGCGAATGTAATTCGCAGTCTGTTAGTGTTGAGGAAAGACGGAGAAAACTGAACATTGCTCCGTTTCTGAGGCGATCTGTAAAGTTTGTAAATACTGCAGATAAAGACTTTTTAAAAACATTTTAACAGGCAAACAAAGGAATATTTTACTAAATTAGTTGCTCACATACAATATATCTATCTATCTATCTATCTATATCTATATCTATATATACATATACTGTGTGTCTACATAATCATTAAATATGATTTATATATGTATATAAATCATTAAGCATGTATTTTATTCATGAGGTCTGTCATTCTGAGAAGTTCTGACGTATTGAGAAAAATTCAAATTTGTAGTTTACTAACTTCAAACGTATCTGGTTTTGATGGATAGTTGAGTCATTTTCATTAGGGGCTGTAATACATCATGGCTATCAGAACTAAATGTTCACCACTGAATCAGAAGGGTGATTGCAACGTTTGGTAAACAGAACGGATCCGGCATCATTTGGCAGAGTAACCGTCTGGCCACACGGGGTTAATTTTATTTGACTTCATATTTTCCCTATTTGAGCGCGGTTCTGGTAAACGCGTGTGTATGCAAGACAAGTGTCAACAGAGGCGCAATTACGTTTGTTTATCTATTTGTAAAATCCACAGAAACGCTCGCCTGGTGCTAAAAAATAAACCGGCAGCGTTTGCGTGAACAGAAATCCAGTCCGGAAATCTAGGAATGTTCTTCACGCATAAACGGTATGTTTTGATGTACCGTGATTATATTTTTGACTTTTTTAAATTGGTAATAAGTAAAACCCCTGAACACAACAAATCAAAACAAACCTTCATTCTTCATACTTCTGCGCAAAGTTAAACGGAATGTTTCTCAAGTCCCCGAGTGTTTCCAGGGCCAGTGCCACTCTTCCCCAAATCACACAGATGAATACCAATCAGGCCCCAGCTCGCTTGTTTACTTCCAAACACACCAAACAACCCACTTCTATCTTTGTCTCTGCATGTTTTTTTGCATTCCCTTAAAACGCCGCCATTTGCACTGAATTTGTCCATGGGCGCCATAAAACTTTCAGTCCGTTCAACTTTTTTGAGGTGAGGACGAGGTGGCGAAAACGAATCATTTCAAGGTGATAAAAAGCCCACACAGAGATATTAAATTTAATCTAGTCGGCCGTGGCATGGAGAGAACTTGGGAAGGTCATCGGCAGGTAAATGGAAGGCATCGTTTCGCATAAAACTTCCCACCTGATCTGTGACAACACCACTTACCGTGTCATTCGACTGACAAGTGGGCATCAGCTGCCATTACTGCTGCCCACGTCAAAGATGTCAGCCGGCTTTTTACACTTCTTCTCTCCTCCGCCATATGAAAGTCGGTGACAGACACAGTTACCGTCTCGGGCCGGAGTACCGCGCTGTGTGACCCGTTCCCATTAGGACTAAGAAAACAGTACGTGCGCGGAGAGCTATGGGAGAAAAAGATACAATAACAAAGTGCCATTTGGGGAGTCTCTCAGAAGTGCCAGGGGACAATTAAGGGCCTATTTTCTCTGCCCCCGTCGGCCCAGCTCAGGCAGTTAAGTCGTTTGGGAGACATCCTGCACCTGTAAAATTGCTGCGCTCCTGTGAATTATGTAGGGGGTGGCGTGGGAGGGTGAAAATAACCTGTCTTTAACCTCTGATCTCAGAACAGTGCAGGACCGGCGCCGCTGGAAGATGCAGCCGCGGTGGAGGTGAAGATGAAATGCGCTGGAGTTTTAAAAAAAAAACACCCATCTTGCTGACAGCTTTGGTCGGAGATGAAAGTGTGAAGTGTTCGAGTAAAAGGTTGACGGTAAATAAACACGCGGCCCTGTTTTATGAACTTGATGTAGATCAGTCCGAAATTGTTTGCCAAACGGTTGTTTGACTGGAATAGTCACGTCGTGGTGTGAACCTTTCATCTGTGTTTCCCAGCTGAGCTGCATGAGGTACTTAACAGAGTATGTCTGTACTTTACCAGTAGGTGCAGCTGTGGTTCAGCTGAAGCAGGGCCCAGCAGTGATGTTAGCTAATGCAGGCGGGTCAGTAGCTTCCATGATTATATTAAGGCTGTGATCAGAACTATTGGCGAGTGGCTCAGATCATGTAAAACAGGCTTGATTAACAGACCACAGTGAAATTAGACTTCCTAATAAAGACATTGCTCTCTTTATGAAACCGGGGCACATCACACTGCATCAGGATTGTGGGCTCTGTCTTTTTGTTTGGGGCTTGTTTTTGCCACTGTTTCCAAGGCAAATTTAGGATGTCAGAGTAACTCTGGCAGCAAGCATAACAAAGTAATGCTTAAATGAAATAATGACTGCGGTGAAGTAGTAGCTAATAATTTTAGGGTCTGCATGAGTGCAGTTCCTTTAAGCGGTTTAATTCGCAGTTTTAACATAGTTTGGACCGTGCCGGACCTTAGTCTGGGTAGATGCCGTATTTAATTTGACATGAATGAAAATGAGGCTGCGAGGGTTTAAGTTTGTTCAATGGACTGTACTGTGTTGTATCTCGCTGTTGATTATTAAGTCGCTGATTTCGCAAAATTTCCGTTTAAAAAAACACCGGAAAACGTGGGTTGTAATAATTTGATGTGACTTTAAGACGGTGCAACCCACCGAACAATCAAATCCTCACAGCCTCGTATCAAATCAAACACGGCATGTAGCCTGACTAAGATCTGTAAGGCTAGTACAATTTGTCCTTCCATTTCCTTTTGACCAATTCCTATTTTTAATTTTACTTGTTTAGTTTTACTTGTAAAAACTGGTTTTATTCATCTGGTAATCAGCTGGAGTTAAACCTGTTGTGTGTCAGGTGAAATGTTGCTGAGCGCTTTGATGCTTCGTGGATGTCAGACAGGAAGTCCTGTTGAGGCCCGCTGCTGGTCTTGGTCCCTGCATTTCCTGTGTTGCCTTCCATTGCTCTGGCCCGAGCTTGAGTGGAACAGCCAGAATCAACCCCAGAGGGAGCAGAAGTGGGCCTGACTTCATACATGATTAATACGCCCATCACTTTCTAAACGCCTGCCACAGCTTGCCAGACCAAGTCCGGTGTTTGGCTTTCGGAAATATCGGCCCGTTTATGAGGGGGAAGTCTTCTTCTGAGCAAGAAAGAAGCATTCTTTAATTTGATAATTAGTGAGCATGTTTTTTTGGGGTGAAAGCAAAGGATTGGTCTCATTAGGCTTAATTTTCTAATTGCCTTTCATCTAAATAGCACGTAATTTTGGCCTTTCCAGATTATACAAATATCTTAAATGCACCTCTCTGTTATTTGTGTGTCTTCGCACAGGCGGCGGCCATGAACGTGCACAGAGACGGAGACTTTTTAAATGCGCGTGTAAGCGAAAAGGAATGGCGAGGGGTGGGAACGGGCAAGGTTGCGCGGCTCCGCAGACATCTGCCTGCCGTGACCCTATTGTTGTGATAGGTGTTTGCTTTAACTCAGAGAGGGGCCATTGTAATCCATCCCACTGCTGAAAGAAGGTACTATTAGAGGCCCCCAGCCGGTCCCTCAAGCTCTGCTTTGGTTAGGGCTGGAGCCAGCTAGGCCAGAGCCCCTAAGGACAGCCTCAGCTTGCCACAAAAAGCCTCCTTAACAGGCCTATCTGCATGCAGCCACCTGCTGATGGAGCTCTGGCTTTGTGTTGCTGTCTGCACAGGCTGATTCTTTATCCCTAGGGAACCTTGCACGGAGGTTGAACAAGCTGGCTTCTGTCAGGGCCTTCCGTGGACGAGCAGAAGGCCATCAGATATACATGTAAAGCCCTTGTTTGTCAGCCAGCGAGCGTGGTGTACAGTATGTCTTGTGACGTTTAATCTGGATGCTGGTTTAAATGCAAACGTCGTCCCAGTTAACTTGGAACATTCTCAGAGCATTGGCTAAAGTTCTCTAAAAGTTACCAAAAAAGTTTCTGCCGTTACATTTGTAGAACAGTTTTTTGTAATGTCATGTGTATTAAAAATGTTACAGAATTAAAAAATGTTGAAAACGTTCTTAAAACCAAGAAATCATGCTAATGCTAATAATGCTAAATAAACTGAATGTCTCTAGGATTTTTAAAATAAATATTTGTCACATTTTTGTTGCTTATTGGAAATAGTAGGGAAACGTTCTTACAACCCAAAATTGTTAGCTGGGGTAGCGTTGCAACAGTACCGTTCTGCTGGTTATGGTCTCATACGGTCTCATTATGGTTTCATTAATCTGTAATTCAGCCTCATGGTTTTTGAATGAGGGATTAAACTGTAGAATGTTCAATAGTATTGATCTAACTAATGTGAAGCGTTAAACACTTTCGGGTTTAACTTATGCGCAGACTGAGAATTATTAAAGCTCGTAATGGCACACTTTCAAGAAAACCGGCTGTGCTATAAACTGTGCTTAGAATTATTATACTGTGGATGAGTTTTGTGAAATGAAATCCTCTCACAGCAGGCTGCTTTTTGTTTCCAGAGAATATTGGTAATTGAGATGCATTCTTCGCAAAGATTTTCAGCTGTCTGGTCAAATTACGGGAAGATGTTTCTGTCTGACCTCGTAATCACGAATATAATATCGATGATTGTTCTTTTACCACAAAGTTTATGTCCATGAGAAAGTTAATTGCTTTAGAATGATGGAAAAACTTATAAAACAGCCACACGATTAATATATAATATGCACCATCTGGCGCTAAACAAAGAAAGAATAAAGTAGAGGGTTGTGTTTCAATAAAAACAGCTGAAGGAATTTTTAGGTGGGTAGTTTGGTATACGATCTGTGCGCGCTACTAATCTGTTGGAAGCGAGGCATTGTCCTGCACTGACATCTTAGGGCAGTAAGCTGCATTGTAAAGCTTATTAAAAAAAAAATCACATTTATGACATTACAATGAGAATCACATGAGGTTTGTTTGGTGGATAGGTTTGCCCTAAACAAACAATTTTATGAAGTGAATGAAAATAAACATACAGTCGGGTCCAAAGTTTTAAGATCACCAGTGTTTTTTTTTTTTCGAATTGATTATTTTATTTAATTGAACGTTATGAGCATACCATTTTGATGGAAGGTTTGTGCAGTACCTGATGATCCATGTTTTTCCATGTTGCTGGGCAAGGAAATCAAACCTATTTTACACAGTTAACTTGGTCCACCTCTACGATTGATGAATGACCTAGAAATAGTGTTTCGTTTTAAATACTCTATTTATTTTACGTCATAATTCTGATTTTGTTTTTAAATAAAAAATAAAGCTAAAACCGTGTGTTTATTTAGAGGCTCTCAGAGGAGCTGTTACGGAAAAAAACATGTTTTTAAAAGCTAAAACCATTGGATTTTTTTGTAGTGTTACAGTTTCATTGGATTTATTATTTTTTAACCTTTTGTCATTCTTTGTCATTGATTTATATTCCCCGCTGTCCTCATATACTGACTAAACACACGGGCTTCAGTTCATTAAACATTAATAAGAGGAGAGATGTCACCTGTCAATCAAAGAGTCGATTTCAGCACATCAGCCGACGCAGACTCGCCTAACTGAATGTGACAGATAACTGAACGTAAACTTTGACCTTCATCTGGCTATTGCACCATCAAATAAAGAGAATTTTCGGAATTGTCCTCTGACTAATGTCAGTGGTCTTGATCTGCGGATGAATTGACACCTGTCCTACCACATTCGCTCGTGTCAAAGTTGTCAGTTTCTCCTCGTGTACCCTCGGTTTATGAAGCTGTGTGATGTTGTAAAGTGTAGATCACCCAGCCCTCAGTCAAGCATATGACTGATTTAGGAGAGCGTCGGCCATGATGATTCAAAAGATCAGAACATTGTCTCCGGTTTTAATTTTAACGTGTTTAAAGACTATGCTGATAATTAATCGTTCATCAACTTGGAAATGAAGTAAAATTAAATGCAACATGAAGTTTCTGCACTGTTTGTCGATCACTGATCAAGCGTCAGCAAATTTGAGACGTTGGCTGTGTAAATTGTTCGTACAAAAGGTCAGACTACTTTGACCCCTAAAAGCACAATACGGAACATTTTGTGTCAAGACACAAAAAAATATATATCAAGACATACAGTACATATCAAATACTAAGAAATGAGTGTTTGGTAATAAAATAAAATGTACAAATTCATAATAATTAAGTTGTCATGCAGACAATATAATTTATTGAAAACAATTGTATTAAGCAAGAAAAAAGTATAATAAAAGCATTTTTAATAGTAGGACCATATTGTAAATTATAATTTTACCTTTTTGTTGCATTTTTAAAAAATTAAATTTTTTATATCATTTAAATTCACAATTATTGGGACATAGCTTATTGCTAATTATTGGATGTTGAGCAGCTAGCCTTCCAGGTATTTTACCGTAAAACAATTAATCTCCATTAATTTCTTACTACTTTAATTAAAATGTTCTTGCACTTTTATCTTATGTGTAAAATTGTCTTACTGAATAATGAATAGAATTAATTTCTAAGCATGTCGAGCGTACTAATTACTCTTTTATTTGTGGCATTACCGTAAGCAAACAAGCGCGCCGCGCAGTTCTGCTTCGCGTGGAAACAGCAGCCTGACGCGTCTTTCCTGTGTAAATGAGGAATCTTCTTCTGTTTTCCCCTTGTTATTTTTATGGCACACGGAGTGAGCAGCCCTGGTCCGAGGCATTGTTTTGTTGGCCCCGCTCTGTTCTGCCGTTCTTATTTATTCATCTTAATTTGCGGCATCGCTTTCAGCTCCAGCGCCTGCCGTTCTACAAGCGCTGGGAGCGATCACGCTGACCAGCCGGGTCACCGCCAGAACGTGAGGCCAAAATGAGAATTTCTGCAAACAAACACAATCAGGCCGCGATTAGATTCCGCTTTCATGATCTTGAAAGGAAATGCAAAGGAGATTAGATAACAGGCGGGCCATAAGGCTCATTTATCCCGTTTGGCGCTAAGTGTCTAGAGATGGCTAAATGCTTTAATTCCCCACTTGTAAGGAGCACCTCGGGCCAACTCTGGCTATTGCAGAACTTAACTAATGGTATTAATGTTTAACAAGGAAAAACAGCAAAGCTTATCTCGTGAAAGTTTGCTTCGTTGTGTTCCCCCACACTGGTTCTTTTTCCCAGCGTTCCCATCCGTTTTAACTGCCACTCTGTGGTTAAGTGGCCGTGGCATTTTTTGGACCCACCAAGAAAGAACTGTCTTAGCGCCAGTGGTTTTGATTTAGGGGCCAGGCCTGGCACGCTGTGCCCGGTCGCTGTTATCTGAGTGAGGCTAATGGACGTTCTGGAATTAGAACAGGCAGAAAGCGATCTAAATGGGACCTTTGCAAGGCAGCTGTTTGCTAGTTCACAAGAATACCAATAAATGGCAGCTACATAGCTTTCCTTAATCAGATTCGAGCAATCAGCTTAAAAAAAAAAATCCCATATGGCGCGGGAAAGCGGCGAGAGGGAAGAGAGGGCCGTGGGTTACTGCAAGGACA
Organism: Botia almorhae; assembly: GCA_036877575.1. Classification (NCBI taxonomy): domain Eukaryota; kingdom Metazoa; phylum Chordata; class Actinopteri; order Cypriniformes; family Botiidae; genus Botia; species Botia almorhae. The sequence continues at coordinate 19,748 of JAZGTJ010000015.1, forward strand.
TAGGCCACTTCAAGGTTACCGTGTCTGGCTACAATTAGCCACTCGTAGAAGAAAATGGACGGATGCTTTAGGGAGCTATTGCAACGTAGTCATTTGTAATTAGTCAGTTAAGAATTACTCGCAGCAGAAAGCAAAGCGTGGCACTGTTTGACCGTTTACAAACATGTTTTCTTTAAAGTGGGCTCGCTGCTCCACATGGCATGAATTTGTAAATATGCAGTGGGTGTGAGGAGCAAAGTTTGCGTCGATTCTTTTGCAATTTCAAACCCTGTATTAAACTTTGTCATTGGCTCTCAGGCATGTTTTGTGTATGGTGACTTCAAATTAAATGTAGTATTTAATGTCGTGGAACTTAAACAGTGACATGGTCATTTAGCAGACACTTTTTTTTGCTTCGTTTGAGAGATTTGTTTTTGTGTTGCGGTCATTGCTTGTAATTCTGCATCAACCCCTTAATTCTGTTTGTAAACCAAAGTAAGTTTGAAGGACTCGGTGGTCTGACAACTACACAAAGACATCAGCATTCACCGCAAATATTTGTCTCATAAAATTCATGTCAGAGCAGGACAGGCTAAAGATGTTCAGATCTGTCTGTATTTATGGGACTTCGCTTCATCTTCCCTTCATAGCCGATTGTCTTAAACAATATAGGATCCTGTCAGTCAGACATCAGCCATCCTTAACAGCGCCCTATGAAATTAACTTTCAGTTTATTTCATAATGTTCTTTTGGCTGTAAAATTTAATAAACCCTGCAGTGCTTAATTTGAAAAGAGTGACTGTTCCCTTCGGAAAGTTGTTCTGTTAGCCAGCTGTTCTTTGTCAGAACTTTGATTACTATACAAGTGTTTCATAAGCAAAACAGCATGTGAAATATCTTTTGTTGTTCTCTCACATCTTTTGCTGATAAAAATGTGACCACAGGCAACTGAATTTCTGTTGTCCGAGCAATAACAAAAAACAAAAACTCGGTGTTTGATGCTGTTGATGACTGAGGAAAACAGTGGCCAGGCGCAGCTATTGTCAAATTTTTTGAAGGAGCGTTCTTTGAATTTGGCTTTGGTTTTCTTCTGTGAAAAACTGCAAAACTGGTCGTGGAAAACTGGCAAACGTGCGACGCGCGCTGTTGATAGAAAGATGAACGCTATCGTTGCATCAGCTAGCAAATGTTAGCATATTGTGAGTGCCTTGCCCGGCTAACAACTGTCATGCTAATTAGCTAATTAAACAATCCTTACAGAAACGAGGGTCTTAAATGCCAGGATCGGTTTATCTTTATGCATGTTTTCATATTTTAAAAGCACTTTTGACTAAATGTCTACAAAATAACAACGAGAGAGAAAGACTCTCAACAATGGAGGATAAAGTTGGTTAAAACTAGCCCAGGATAAACACTCGCCTCTAGGGGTCATTTTTTCTTATTGACTGTGGTGATCCTGAGTTTATCCTGATTATATGTGCAGGCAGATTAATGGCCCTTTCTCAACACACGGTGCATGCTGTAGTCCAGCAAAATACCTTGTGTTTAGTTTTTCAGTCGCAATTTATTATGCATGTCTTTGTTCATTTGGAGCAATTAATTTACTAATCCGTAAAAACGTTCTCTCTGCAGGCAGGGTTTTTCTGTTACACCCTAATGGCACATACATGCGCGTTTAAACACAGGATCACATTTTTAAAATCCATTACTGGCAAATGCATTTACACAGCACATAGAGTGCACGCACATACTATATGTAGGGCAGATCTTGCCCTTTTGTCAAACTCCACCAAGCCTGTTGAGAGCAAAGATGATACTAATTGAATAATAATATTAGGCATGATGATGACCGTAATAGATCTCCAGACTGCAAACCCTCGTGTTGGCCAACAATACACTTCAGTTCTATTCAGGTTTCCATTCCTCAAACACTGAGTGAAAAATCCAGATGTGACCATTGCTGTCACCCCCGGGTGGCTCCTGACCTCAAATTTATATCCAGCTCAAGCTCGCAGCTGCAACACTTCAGAACATCCCTCCCGCAGCTGGGGTGAGCACGCTCTGCAGCGATGAACTCCACCGTGGGACGGAGAAAGCTCCATAGCTACCACAGACAAGAGCGTTTGAATCCGTTTTAATAACGCCCATTACGAGCGCGCCGTAGGATCAAAACTCCCCCATCTCCATCATTAATACATGAGAGGATTTTCTCCGCATCTTTCATGAAAGTCAAAGCAGCCAAGGTCTGCTGAAGTGCAGAGCAGACCACAAAGGGGAAATTTCCCCTTGCGGATGTCGAGCGGAAAAGGAGCATTTAAATAGCAATACGCGTAATAGTTAAATCAATACAAGTCATCAATAGAAGTCAGATTTGTTTTAATTTATGTGAGACGTTTAAGGATGAGCCTCGGGGAGTTTCGTAGGCTCCGATGCCTCCCCTGTTCACCAGCAGCCTGAGCTCTATTGTTTTTTTGCTCTGTCCTCTCACCGTACACTCCTACAAATAAAAATAAGAAATCAATGTAAGCCGCAATTTTTACGCCACTGATTTAAGTGCCCGCGACAGACCAAATCCAATAGTGCCACTAAACCTGACAAGCTTGACATGTGCATTGCCATGCTGCCCCTTAATTATGCAGGGCCCAATGTTTCCTTGCCTTTTAATTGAATCACACTGTCTCAAACTTGTTATTTTTAATTTGTTCCATTTGATTTCTGACACCAGTGCCTGGGTGGTATGAATTATGCAGAAGGGGACCTTAATTGTCTCTCTTATTAGAACGAAACTAATTGCGAATGATTATAAAGCGAAACGGGGGATGTTTTGCGCTTATATAAGTTTCTGCATCTGCCCAAAATTACTGGGCTCATTTGTTGCCGGTACTGTGCATGTTTTGGTGGCATATGCCAAATCGTTTAATGGCCGTGTAGGGAATGTTCTGATCTTTGTGTGGTGAGCAAGTTGTGTTATGATTTTAGGATGGGGCCCACACTGCTGTAAAAGGACACAATAACAGACATCAGAGTCTGTCTCAACTAGGGAAGACCTCGTATGAAACGAATCGAACATAATTCACTCGTTTGGCTAGCATGCACTGATAGTTAAGTTTTATTGATCTTTTCTCTCGAGTTTTGATTAGTCCATTTTTTGCGATTGTTGGACCTGTTTGTTACATGAAATGTTACTTTTAATATCTGGACTGAGGTTGATAGTGAGCAGATCTTACTTTGCACTTTAGGAGAGCACAAGAATCCCATACCGTCATAGGTAATGGAATACATCAAATGAAAGCCTAAAAAGTGCATTAAAAGACATAACTGTCTGCATGCATGTTTCTGTAACTTTGAATGCTGCTGCAGTTAGCGTGATAAAACTGCATCCGTGTCGCATTGGTTGGGTTTTATGACAAATGCATGTACGTGACCAAAATAAAATGCATGATAAATAGAATTAATGTATTCACTTAGTACTCTAAATATTAATCACTGTAAATTAATGTTATGATAATGGTGTTTGAAAAAGCTGTTCTATCCTTTTTATGAAGGAATTGCTAAATTTAGCCTTTGGCGAAAGCGGAGGTACCTGGTTGTAAGGTACATGTCTTTTTTTTAGTTGAATCACTTTGGAGGTATCTGGAAATCATTGCTCCCCTCTGTACTTGCTTTAGTTTCATGAATGCTCAATCAATTCAACAGGACAGCTTAACTTTCCCTTTTTTCTCCCATAACCACAACCATTTATAGTCCCAAAGGCGCTTACCGGCCAAATTCAAAGTCTGTTTTCACAAAGCCTTGAAATTTCACCTTTGGAGGGCAGTTTGGAAAGAAAATCCACAAAGTGGGCGAAATTCCTCTTTTTGATGAGCTAAATGGTTAAAGGGGCCACAGCACTGGCAGTTCATGCCCATATGTCCATATGGATTACGTTTCAGTTGCTGGACTACATGCACTCTGCCGTGTTGCCGGCCCTTTAAATGCATCAGTGCTTCTGCCAGTCTGTTGTAAAGACTGACATGTACAAAACCAAATTTGTTGTCATAAACAGCCAATATGGTGGTTTTATCAAATGTTATACTGTAGAACTTTATGCTGTGATATGTTGGCATAAACACAAAAAGTAAAAGGCAAACGGAAACGTTTTTGATTGTCAGTATGGTATTTTTTTTTAATTGATTTCATTTGCAAATGCATTGACAAATTGCACTTTTTAAATGCATTTGTTTCCAATGATTTATTGTGCAAGCAATAATTGTGGTGGGAGGGGTTACTGTGATAAAGTGAGTAGCATTTGTCTGGTCATGTGATCTCAACATGGCAGCCATCATAGCCCCTCCCCACGTGTACGAGTCAGCTTTTTGTTAGGCCCTGGATATGCCTAGTTTGTCAAAAACACTATTCATTTCATTTGACATTTTATTTAACATTTGAATAAAAAACTGTGTTTTTAAGGTTGAATGTTGTATGAATGTGTTATGCTGTTTGGTTTGTTCTTTTGCTCCAAAACGTGTGTGATATGCTTATATATAAAAACAGACGCGAGACACACACAATTCCTACGATGCTAATGTTATTTAGCCTTTTCAGAACGTTCACCTTTGGTGTAGCTCTTTCGTCTGTGTATAGACTGAAGAGATGAAGCAGGGAAGATGGATCTCGCTGCGTTTCGAAAATCCACCTGTCAGGTAATGTTGTTTGGCCTTAAAGACTAAAAAGCTTTCCTAATTCCGTATGCATGATAAGTACGGCGTGACAAGCCCTGCCAATTTAAGAAGTCCATCTTAGCATAAAAGTCCCTTCCAATAAGGCCTCCTTGCCTGGCACCGGCCATATGATGAAGTAGCTCACTAAATTTCAAGAGCATCTCTGGAATGGTAGCAGATTCTTGTCCACTGAAATGACAATTAGAGTCACTTTCTACACAAGTTAGATTTGATGTCTCCTGTCAGCTGCAGGGAGAGGGTTATGTTGGAAGACAGTGACTAATCTGAGTCCGGCTCTGATTGCATTGCCCCCTCATGATCCACTCATTGACCACACCAAACGTGGGGACAGGAGATGGACGTTTGGGGAGCTGGGTGGACAGATGGGGTGGGGTGGGGGGCAAACAGTCCTTTGGCTGACTTCACATTTCTTTACATTGTCTGTTATGGTTCTGTCATTGTGATGGCCTCCTCTTGCGCGTTTTGCTCTCTGTGCCTGCTGGATTTCTCACCATTTAATATTGGTACGTCGTTCATGACCAGAGGTGCGAAAAGTACAGAAATAATTTTACTTGCGTAAAAGTGTAAATACTCAAAGTGTCTGCATGAAACATACTTGAGTAAAAGTATTATGCTATTTAAATGTGCTTAAATAATATTTAATATTTAAATATTTAAATGTGCTTAAATCAGGATTTTTTTTAATCCAGTGTATGTTTCCATTTTATTGTCAGTGTAACTATTGGTTGTGTTTTTGTTGTTTAATGTGTTGTTGTTTTTATGGGTATATAAAGATAAAATGTTAGTATATTTTAGTTTTTACTTTAGTATTTTAAAGCTGCAAAAATTATATTTAAATGTATAATACTGTTAAATAGCCAAATTTTGGCTATTTAAATTGCTCGGTTTAGCATAAGCAACTGTGGTGTAAGTTATCCTCTTCCTTGACTGTGGCGCTCTATGCTCCACCAATAAAAAAACGCGTGACAGGAAATGCTACGTTTACTTTCTGAAATACAGCTTCATTGTAGCAACCCAAAAAATTGCTTCATTTTCTATCATTCGTGCGGTTTATTTATTTATTTTTTCTTTAACTGACAGTACAGTCACCACGCGTCAGTCCACAGCCAGGCAGGCGCATTTGTAAACGCCTCGCTGATATCTAATGTGGTTTTGTGGCAAGCTGATGGGTAAACACCCATCTGAAACGCTTGTGATTGACTGATCTGCCTGTGTAGAAGAGGTGAAATGTAAACAGTTGCTGTTTGGAGTGTCTTGGCCTGGTTTATTCCTGTTCTTATTTATCAGAGCGAATCGGTAATTGCTGTCAGTTAGAGGCATAAAGGCAGTGGTTTGCCGCCGCTTGGTAGGCGAATCTGCGCGAATCCTCTCGGATGTGGCTTCCCCCCTCTGCCTCCAGAGACTCACCTCATCTTGCCATCCTTGTTTACCTCGTGTTGTCAACAATGAACGCGTTCAGGTAAAAATTAAAGAGGGCCTAGCAGACACGGCACAACTGTAATTGAGGAGATTACCCTCTGTATGCCAGCTGTGATTTGGGTGCGAGCGAGGTGCCAAGAACAAAAGTTGTTTCTAGAAAAAGAAGAGAGCATCTGGCGCTTCTATCTTTTGCAGAACCTGCTTGTTGACTCCGTTCGTAGACCAGAAGTCACAAATTATTGCCTTTACACTCAGAGCTGTGAGGCACAAATGTATGCGTTACTGATTAGCTGCGTTTAAAATAACCTGTTTGTAAAACTCAGTCTATCTTGGTTATGATTTGGCAGTCTGGACCAGCCACATTGATTTTTTTTTTGAGGGGCGAATTCACCCACTGTGGGGTATTCCAGAGCAAAACCCTGCATGTAATCACTCGCGATCCAGCATAACCAATGATAGAGGATAGAGCTGTGCTGTTAATATTTAAATTCTGTAATTGTCATTTCATTTCTGTGTGAACAAGTCTGTGCAAATACGCCTTATTGTGGAATAAGCATCCTCCACAATCTAGCACTCAGAACGGCCTGCAAAATGGGGAATGGTGTCAGACAAATAGCATTTAGCTGATTAGCAATTTTTTTTGTTCGTAAACTGAATGCTAAATCAATGCCGTTTGTGTTAATAAATGACACTATTAACGGACACAATTCCTTGTGTGTGTTTTGCATGCTTGTACGCATGTCTGTGGTTTGGGAGCTGTCAGCGTGGGGTCCTTGACTAAGGCAGGACTTACCTGCTAGCTGAGATGTATTTAATCTCTCCCTTATTGGCCGACATTAGAATTCATTCAAAACTGCTGGCCCGACTGGGGCCAAATCCCATCTCAAGACTCAAAGCTGCAGGAAATTGCTTGCATTAGGGAGATATATTGGTGTGAAAAGATCCCCTGACACTACATTGAAGCAGTTAACATGTTTGAGTTCAGACAGATCTCTGTTTAAACCCCTTTTTTCTGGCATTTAATTACTGGACGAGCACAAACTGACTGACAAAAACACATTCTGCATATGGAAGTCGCTTTCTCATTATTGCAGTAAGGCCATTTTAAACGCTACTTGTCAGGATGGCATGCTTACACCGTCCAAAAATAGGAAAATGGCAACTTGCAAACTAATCTTTGCGTGTTTGTGAACGTTCTTGTAGTGTATTGGGGTGTCTGACAAACAATGATAATTATGAGTACCTGTGTTTGTTATTTGGCCTGCCTCACCTTATTCTCCATGTGTATATACATAAATAACAATAAATGATAGTTGTAATAATGTCTTCATATGGGCAAAATTTAACTCAAGTTCTACTTCTGAATAATACTGGCCATTGAAAGGTCTCATTGGAACCTTGTTTTCTATTCATGTGTAACGCTATTTCCTTGCACATTTAATAGAGTAAATAACGCAGATGCCATGATGAATCTTTAACGATTTAGAGGGAAATTATCTAAATGAGTTTAATGATATTTGGTTTTTTAAGTGCGAGCCTGGCTGCTTCGCGAGCCTCCGGGAGTAAATGAATACGCATGTGTTTTGCATGTGTTTTGCATGTGTTTGTACAGCAAAACAAAACACATTTTCATCTGGTTTGGCAAGTGTAAACCGATGTATAAAAGGTTATACATACGAAACACCAAACACGTTGGAAAAACAACCAAAGTAACAATAAAACGTTTTATTGAGTCGATATAAAAACAATGCATTATTAGCTTTAAATTAACTGTTTTAATTAGTTTTTTTCATGTACGCTCTGCAGCTTTTTACTGTTTTTCCCCTCTTTCAGTCGCTTGAAATACTTTTTCGCAGCTGACTTTCGAACATCTTTGTTTTCTGATATAAAGGCAGGCAATGGGAACAACAAGGTGATGTGATACGATTGGATCCTTGCATTTAAAAATATTTAAATTGTTAACTGCTGATCCCCACTTACATTAATGAGGGGCTGGAGGAATTTTGACTTTGCGGTGTGCGTGAATCAATATGAAGTTGATAAGCCAAGTTCATTGCTGCCTACCATAAAACAAACCTGATTTGTTTACTTACCTAAGCCTGGGTATGTCAGGCCCATTATGAAATGATTTATAGACCACCGTCCAATGAAATTGTTTAAAGTAGATTAGGTTCAGGGAACGATCAGCACTAATATGACACGCTGATGGCACATGACAGGTAACCAAGCAAACAAGTTCCTGAAATTCAGATTGAATTAGAATCCTAATAATCCTGCGGGGAGTCGCAGATTTAATCAGAGCGTCGGGGGAAGGGGTGTGAACTCCACGCCCCTAAATAGGCACACATGCACGAGCCAGCTGTGAAATAGGTGACAGGAGTGTGTGTGTGTGTGCGCGCTCTTGCTCGCTCGCTCAGGTAAACATAAATCATAGGCTTTCTCCAAAAAGGAAGACAGACGTCCTAATATTCGATAAAATGTTCATACTAGCTTCGTAATGTTTTTAGTTTTACTTTCTTTAATTTTTTATAACCTTCAATAAAAAAGATATTTAAAACTAAGCAAAACGCTTGCCCTTTATTTTCTCTGATATTGATGCGTTGCCAAAAATAGGAAAGTTAATGCACAACAGAATCAGTGGCGCTCTCAGAAATTCTGTACCAAGAGCATTTATTGACCCGTACCTAATAAAAGCACAGCGTCCCATCACAATGATAAAGGGCTTCTGCAATAAAGTAAATATTATCTTTCAACAAAGTGAATTTATGCACCATGAAGAACACATTTAGACTAGTTAAAAAAGTTAAATCTTCAACTTTAGTAATATCCTTACGAGTGTTTACATATTTTCGTGGATTATTCTTTTTTTGTGCACTGAAATTTTCTCTTTATTTGAAAATAATGAATATAAATGAGTATTGTTCCCTCTGTTCCTAGGCGCATTAAAGAAATTGTCGGCAAATTAGAATATTAATGCGTAAAGGAAGGAAGGTGTATTGTCTGGACATTTGAATATGCACGATGAATATTATATTACAGCTTCAACAAATTCCAATTGTGAGGGCTGAGAACAAATCTATTATGCATTATTATTATTCTTAAAAATACATTTGCTTTACAAAGAACAAATAAAAGTTTCCGTTGACATTTTCGCCGAAATTTGAAGAGCGCATTACTAACGCGACGCAGAGGCACTTTCTCTTGACTTCATAACTGGATTACTTGAACTTGTTTTGTTTTTTGATTTGTTTTTAAAGGAAAATCATCATCATCCGGCAATTTTGATGAAAACGTTTTCTTATTTGTGATGTTGTGTATTAATGTATTAACCATCCACTCTAGTAAACAGCAGAACTTGTTGACCCCCCCTGTTTGTTAATCATTTCAAATATGAGCTTAGCAACCTTAAGCTACGTAACCCAGCATTAACTAGATCTTTCACACGTTCACTGGTGTTTTGCTATCTGCATTTCCTCTGGACTACCTTTTTTTTCCAGTGATGAATGTTTCTGTGCTAGATAAGTAGGATGAGTATGTTTCAGATCAGACCCTAATTAGGGCCCCCAGCGTCAGTCCAGTGCGTCTAATGAGAGGTGTGTGAGAGAGCAGGGGCCCGGCGAGCACAGCCACGTTCTGATGGTGAGAATTACAGGACCCGGCGAACCTCGGCGCAGCACGAGCCGCACCTGCAAATCCGCCACAAACGCCCTCCTCTGCTTTTGATGTGATATTCTTTTCATGTCTTTCGCTACGGCGACATCAAGAACCCGTATCCCGCCGCGACCCGAGGTGGAGAGGTGCGGGGCTAATCGTCTATTATACGTTTTCATCATGCTAATTATTTGATAATGGATCCGGTAATTAGCAACGGGGTGTGTCGTGCGCGCACGATCAATTTTAGATTATAGGAATTCGTTTCGGGAAGCCGGAACAATACGGCGGCGATCATGCCGCTTAATTTTCCCTCCACGTGCCTTAACCGACCCCGACACATCAATGTGTTTCAGATATCCACATGCGTCGAAAAACTGGAAAAAAAAACTTTCCTGCACTCGCTCATCATGTGAATAGGACACAATAGGATGCGGTGGGAGTCCGCGCTTCTTGATGTGACTGGGAAGTCGATTATGGCTGCAGGGAGCTGCAGTGAGTTACAGTTCCCCTCTGCAGGAAATTAGCCCATTATCAATTATCAATTAGAGTGCCATGTGATTTACTGGCTTAAAGCAGGTGGTAGTTTTTCTCTTGTACCGCGCTCACCTGTTATCTATTTTTATGAACGCTCGCGTTCTTTCATCCGCCGAGTGCTCAATCTGCCAGCACATGTGGAGAACATTCACTCTCTCCCTTTTTTTAACCGTTCTTTGTTCCAGCATCGAAGCCCTTTTTCTCTCTGCGTCTTCACTGATTTACGATATTTGGTATTCCTGTAATGGAAGGATCGGTCAGGCAGAATAGTGTTGCTGTGATTATCACAAAAGAAGAGAGTCATTCTCAGAATAACATGCTTGAGGTGTCTGGGCAATTCAAGTAATTCACTATAATAAATACTATAGTTTACTCTGAAATGTAACTTTATATGTTATGGAATTTTGCATCTTATATTCAGCACGCTAAATCATTAAAATAGATGCCTTTTTATTTCGGGTACCCCCATCTATAAGACACAGGTACCACTTGTGTGTGTGTGTGTGTGTGTGTGTGTGTGTGTGTGTGTGTGTGTGTGTGTGTGTGTGTGCAGACAGAAAGACAGATACATAGATACAAGTAGATACATAGATTTACATAAATATAAAACACATTTAAATAAACACAAGGAGTATTCACCATTAACAACACATTTACCTCAATAAACTGCAAATCTACTGCTGTGAGGTTGCTGTTATTGTGTTTAAGTGTTGTTATGGTGCAGAATTAGTGGATGTAAAATATGGTCATGCAGAACAAGGCATTAATACAGTGTGTGCTTTATACGTACTAATAAACAGCCAGCATGCAAGCTAATGCAAGGTAACTAGTTTAAAGTGTGAATTGGTCTACTAAAGTACTACCTAAACTTCACAGAGTTATGTATTATTTTACATATTGTGTATGTATGTATGTAGGCTCATAATCATAGTTTGACACACCGAGTCACATTGTATGTTTGGTTGCCATTTTAAAAGGCAGTTAAACTGAATTTATTTGTGTGTTGATAAATGTGGCTAAACTTGTTGATAAATACTTGGAGTTTCAGTTTGATGTATCTTTGTTTTATCGACAGATACGCAGTCAGCCACTAGTGGGCCTCCATCTTTTCTGAGAGATGAATGATGATGCTTCCGATACATATCTGTAATTTTATTTATGGAAATTGACTATAAACAAGATCAGTGCAAAACAGAGTGGGATTTAGTCGAACAAAGATTTTTGTTGGCTTTGTGCTGAAAATTTGGATGTTATTTAAAAATAATGGATATGGATACCTTTTAATATTCCTAGTGATTTATGTCTGTTATTACTGTGTTCATGGAATTCAATAGGAACAATAGAGAAAGAGAGACACGCAGAATAAGAGAGTTCTGGAAAGTAGGATGTTAGTAATATCGTCTTTTAAATCATAATCCAGCTGTGAATTAGGCCAACTTCAGCTGCAGATTTGAGGGTTTCTGCAGCCAGAGCAATTGTTTTGAATTATGACATCGTGGATGTACGTGTGATGTCATATAAAACATGACTCCAGTCTCAAGTCTCCAGCTCTGTAATCCATTTGTTTCTATGAGCAGAGTTCGGAATAATGGTTATAAGTAACGCAAGTTGTGTCATCAAATTTTTAGGGGAACCGGTAAAAGCTTACACTATAAATTAAGACTGTAATGTCGGAGTTATAAAAAAGTACATTGCTTTACTATTATTTCATTCATGTATATTCGGTACAATTGAAAATAAGAGAGATTTGTAACTAAAATCTCTTCCAAGTGTTGAAAAAAGAATACGCAAAAATAGCATAACATGGCAAAAATGTACTTCTGCAATACAAAGTAATGACGCAATGTAATTATTAACTTTATATTATAAATAACCCAAATTGCTACTAGATACCTTAAAAAGTAACATTCCCCAAAACTGTCTGTGACCTGGCGCTGAGTATGGTTAGTTAGTTTACATCTGTGTGTGTTTTGATTTTTATAGCTCATAAATTACACCGGCGAGTGATAAAAAACAATGAAAAGAGTTTTTCAGGGCAACACAATCTAATGCACCAAAATTCCTATTGGCTGAGAGCAGAGGGTAGCACTTGGGCGCTCATTAACAGGCTGCCCACAGGCACAGATACCTGTCCCACCAGCATACTTGACACTCCCCTCAAAGCTGTCTGTCTCCCGTCCGTGTGCCCCCCATCCTGTCTCATTACTTATTGATTTACAAATCAATAACACCTTTCAGAGAGCAGACTGCCTGAGATAGAATAGGGGAGAGCTCTGCCCTTGCTACCAGCTCGGAGACAAAGATACTGGAGGCTAAACGCAAGCAGTGGCAGTAAACGGGATGCTGTTCACATTTAGATTTATGACGCCGGCGAGCAGGAAAAACGCGGCGCGTTCGGGAATTGATTGCGGCCCGCGCCGCGCCAGAGTTTCTATTCTTAAGCTGTATTCAAATCATGGGGATCCCACTTTTGTGCCCCTGTGGCCGTTGGTAGTGGATGGTTTAGTAGGAAGTGGTTGCGGATAAGCCCAGAGGGGCCTGTCCGGATTCTCATTAGGTCAGGGCTTATTGTCGCGGTGAACGGAGAAAAGGATTCGTTTGAAACAGCCAGGCACAGAACAAAAAGCCTCAGCCCGGGTCCCAATCAGCAGCTTATAAAGCAGCCAGCGCAGGTCTTAATCAGTCAGTCCTTTAATGGAGCCACTCTTAAAAGTATTATTAACCTCATCTGTCTAGATTAAGAACTAATAGCCCCCTTTCTGTGTATTGTCTTTGTAGCAGCTGGTAATGTACATATATATTAATCCACTCGCGCCGGCGAGATTGTGTGGCGCGGGGAACAACGGTGCCCTTCACAAGCGAGGCAGACACAGGTTAGGAAGCCACTAATTAAATGTCAGCCTTGACAGATTAAAATTATGAAATTTAAAATCAGCAAGTAGCTCTTTGTCATTGTCAAATTAAGCGGCTGGCGTGATGAGGAGACGGGGATGGAGGACTTTAATGGATTGAAGGGGAATGTATTTTAACAGCCCTGGATATGGTGAATAAAGATTTCCCTGCGCTCGAGGTAATGGGCTGCATGCTCAGTCCTGCGCTCGGATTGGCTGTGCCTTCAGAACCACCTGTGCTGCGACGGTTTACTTAGCCACGCGGTTTCGCTTTTTAATTTGTAAAAAACACACACGGGCACTTGGACACATTTTAAACACATTTTGGACCGTTTCGTACATTATTATTTATAGGATGTTTGCCCTGCAACTTATAGGAAAGTGTGGAGAAATAAGAAATGGGGTCAGGACACGATGAGTTGCAGATTCAAACCCACACAGTAAAAGCAGCAGTATGAAAAATGAGACTATACAAACTAGATACATTTACATTTTCTGTAGAAAACGAGAGTAGAGCTTCTTCATGCAGAACTCGTCACCACAAAGCAAGAGTGGGGTGAGTGGTTGCTGAGGTGTTGCTAGGGTATTTGTGGGTACTGGGGTAGTGGTGATTGCTTTGTGATTACTCAAATGAAAAGATAAGTATATTCTCTGTGAAATTGGTTTCCATAGCTCCGGTCTCTCCTTCAATGTAGGTCTAGGGCTGAAAAGAGTAAATATAGTTTATGAAAGAAATAACACACCATTTCTCAGCTAGTTACTTTATTTGAATATCTGAGCTCTTGTTGAGGCGTGTTTCTTTCAGTTTTTCATTATTACTATAATATCTATATCTATAATATTGACTCTCTTTATGTTTATTCCCGTGCGAGGATAGCGTTTGAAAAAAATACTAGTATTACAAGTACCACGAATAGTAATGGTTATCTTTGTCATAACAAGCACCACTAATTACATTTTGAACCTGCTGGCTGATTTTCACAATAAATAAGACACTTTGTGGTTTCAATTATCCAAGCGCAGAATTTGCTCTCAACATCCATATTTATGGTGTTGCCAGTTCATAGTTCTCCTAACCTCAGATCAAGCCGATACATGTAAGAATGCATCCCGGAGACCAGTCCAAACCGAGGGCCTAATGAATGCTAACAGAACTTTTTCTGCAGCCAAAGAAGAAAAAAGCTGTTGCACAGCATTTCTGAATAGATGAACCACCATTAAATTAGCCTGATTCCTCGCGCTTGCATTCAGGGTTCAAAGGCTTTGAGCTCAAATCAGGTCTAGATGTGTTTAGCTTCAGCAGGGTTGAGAGCACAGCTTGCAATAAAGCAGCGAACAAACCAGAGGCAGCATCAGAGCAGCAACACTCGACGAGGATCCAAAACCGATGCTGATTAAAAGTGACAAGATCCAATTAAATTTAATTACACAAGCTGTATATTCATTTTAACTGACAATTTTTATTAGGCAGCCACACACACTTAAAGCAAGGAACTGAGGCTAAATTATATCAATGTAATACAGTTAGGTTATGCAGAATCCAGTGCGTCTAATTTGCTGTAATTGAGTTAGGGGCAAGAGGCCTGCAACGAAGTTCAATAGTTTGGGGAAAAGATCACTGAGCCGAACATCTCTCAGTGTGCCGTGCCAAATGTACTGAGGGAGATGCTAAACGTGCTCTTCCTCATGTGTAATTAAACCAAGGCCTGTGTCCAGAATTGTCCAAAAGCATCAAAACTTTTAAAGCTGCTGCGTTTTTTAATGTTTCTTGCACTAAAAGTGCTTCCATCTTTCTGACCCTTAGAAACAAATATACTGTTTTTGCTACTGTACATTTAAGATTATCTATATGAATGGCCTCTTACGATTGGCTAACGTCTTCATTCATCAAATGACGAGCAGTGCTTGCTGTTGGGTTGCGGGTTTGCAGTTTTCCAGTATGGGGTTTAATACAGAATTTTATTTAACGTGGCCAAACATAGTTTATCATGATATGAAAATTGTTCTACAGTGTCATAATTTCAAGATGTTTGCACAATTTGTTTGCACCCAAAATACCGTACAGCACGCACCGAGTAAGCCAACAGTGGATGTGTACCGTACTTCTTACAAATGATAAAAGTGTTCTATCATTCACAAAGAAAAAAAATCATGATGCGGACTAATTTACGGTGTGTTCTGTTTGTAAATGCAACCTGTTCCACGCCTTTTATAAACAGAGACTTGACAAAGTGTGTACCCTATACTCCATATCTAAATGTGACATGACACATGAGAGCTTCTGGTGTGCTTGAGTGCTTTGTAGAGGTGAGTGAGTGGCATAGTAACTGGTTAGCCTCAGGTGCTGTGCCTCATGTATGTACCCAGCCTGTCTTGTGCACGGGGATGCTCAGTGACTTGCCCTGTGGTGCTGTGTTTTCAAAGCACACAGATCATTTGTTTTCCCTTTCCGTGACATGTAGTTTAGCTCGGCTTTCTTCTGCATGTGTCACTGAGGCAGACTCCGGGCGTTTACCTGGTCCGGACTTTCAACCGAAAGAAAGTGGGAGATTTTGGATAAAGGAATTAACAGGATATTTTGATAATTCCATTTCCTCAACAAACGTGACTGCCTTGGCAGCCTTTACAGGGTTAAAATGTCAAGGGGAGTCTTAGGTGGAAGGTAGACCTCAGTTTTAGGAGTTTAGTTTTCGGATGGTGTATATAAAAAATATGTTTCTATGTTGCTTGGCAACCGGCAACAGGCAATACAGTTAGTCATTATAAAAACAAAATATACAATTCTTATTTATAAAAAATTGCAGCGTTTATTATAACTGATTTATCAATGCACGTCATTATTCTTTATACGTTTATGTGCCCTCGTAATCTTTAATCATAATCTGAAAATGTACTTTCTCTCAGAAACGGCAGACCTTCTCTGGTGATGTCAGTCTGATGGCTCGGGAGGAGTCAGAGCTGTTAACCACACCCCTCCAGCAGTAGCTTTAAAATGCCTGCTTTTCTAGCGCCAATCAGTTCCCAGTGGATAAAAGAAGCCACGCCCTCTGTTTTTCTGTTTCACTCTGAATTACGTCACAACACTGAAATCAGTTGGAGCTTTTGGTTCATGCGGACTTATTAAAAATTATAAATTAACTGACAGAAAAATGAACTTGCATTATTTGTGGTAAAAAGAATCTTACTCATGCTAAAATCATTGTAACACACGTCCTCTCATGGCTTCTTAATGTAATAGGTCTCTAAATGCTTCCTATAGAACACACTGTGTCTGTGTCTGTGTGTCTGTGTGTGTGTGTCTGTGTGTGTCTGTGTGTGTCTGTGTGTGTCTGTGTGTGTGTCTGTGTGTGTCTGTGTGTGTGTGTCTGTGTGTGTGTGTCTGTGTGTGTGTGTCTGTGTGTGTGTGTCTGTGTGTGTCTGTGTGTGTCTGTGTGTGTGTGTGTGTGTGTGTGTGTCTGTGTCTGTGTCTGTGTGTGTCTGTGTGTGTGTGTGTGATGGAGACAGGGAGGGTATGTAAGGTTGTAATGATGTCCTCCAGTTGTTAAATGCAATGGCCTGTGTCCTGTTTTGTGCTCTCCCATCTGTGCAGGGAACTACATCTGCTCCAGAGGTCACGGGGGTCAGCAGTGACACCAGATTTAACTGTTATTTACTCTGAGTTCCCGACAAGACGCATATAGGCCGCACCCACTCAACTGATGTATGTTAAATGTGCTCCAAATTACCAGTGCGTTGGATCTATTGATGGACCATTCGAGGCTGTCAGGCTGTCTCTATCAGGCTCTCAGTTATCCCCCTCCTCTCCTTCTCCCATTTGTTCCCCCCTTCATCTCTCTTTCCCTCTCTCTCCAGGCACCTCAGCGGCCCGGCTGAGCACCTTGCTCTGAATGGGAAATGAGCACTTCGACAGATACATGCACCTCTGGAACCTGTAGGATGTTCCGACACATGTCTTGCCCATCTCATTTTGAACGGGTTAAAAGACCATGTCAAGTGCAATTATACCGCGCCGGAATCTTCCGCAAGCCCTCGCAGGAGACGTTGTTTATCATCTTTTGATTTACTCTGGTGTTGTTATAATGTGGTTAGGGATGAACGTCGTAAGGAATTTGACAATTCTGGTTCTGATCCGAATTTGACAATTCTGGTCCCGTAACAGTTCCGTAATGATTATTTGTACTTTTGAGGTAGAACCAACCAATGCTAACTACATTATAGCATATTTTATAAACCAAAATACTGTACCAAAATATTTACGTTTTTTTAATATTTAGTATTTTTTTCTCCATTATATTATTTTGCAGAGCCTGGTCTTTCCATCTCATCACCTTAAAATCACACCGTAAACGTACAACTCAGCATAATTTTAGCGCTTTTGATGCTGTTCTATCTTCATCAAAAAATTCAAGTGCTCATTAGGTTTATTTATTTTAAAATGGGACCTTTTTGAAATTAGAAATCGTTCTCCATTCTCAAGACTTAACATGGTCTGTTTTACCTGCAGCGATTTTAATACCATTTTACCTGTTTAATTAATCAAATTTATTTATTTATTCATTTTAATTTTCAGCATTCTTCTGAAGGCAAAATGCTGCCGTCAGGACAAAAAGCAGGCAAGACCCCCCATGCTACGCTATATCTGTCTACGCGGCACGCTAAGAACATGCTGAGGGCTCAATGACACGGTGTATCTGATAATGTCAGAGCCTTGTCTAGCTGCACGAGAGCCTCATGTTTATACAAAGGCAACGGTGAAGAGATTAGCGCGGAGATTCTCGCAGCACAGCGGCGTGATGAGCAGAACAAGGCCCCGCTTCGGTTCATAAATAGCACAGCACATGCACTGCTGCTAATTGACTCACACAGGCATTAGCGGGATTAAGTTAGAGCCCAAAGTTCATTAAGCAGATAAATGCATCTCTTAGCCTGCTAAGGAGATCCCGTGCTAACACAGCCCACTGAAAATAGCTCTTTTCCACGATGGTGCTCAACGGAGATGAAAACGTTTAGGTTAATTTTAGAGCTGTTGTATGGGGAACGGCAAATATAATTTAAAGACTCGATGTAATAAATTTCGCAGCACGTTTGGCACATTTCGCCTCGTGTTTTGAAAGAACACAAAATTGTAGTTTACATCGTTTAACGCGTATGGCGTTCACCTCGGGGTAAATAAAGAACAGATTTTCGTTGATGACGCACGGGGCTCGGCTTTGTGGACAGTGTGTCGTCAACAGATTTCGAATCGACTTCACAGCTATGAATGACATCACGGCAGGCGCGGCAGAGAGTGGTGGCGAGCGCTTTCATTTAGCCACTTAGACGACAAATTACCCAGACAATAGACCTCTAAAGTTGGCAGGTAATTCAATCGTGACTGTTGACTCCAGGCATTTGCTTTGTTTGCCCTCAGAAGGAAATGCCCAAAAATTCATCTTGGCGGAGTCAAACGAAATGAAAGATAATATTCTTTATCTGCTCGGGAAAGCTGCGGATGAACTCCTCCAATATGAGTGTAAATAGGATTTAGTGATTCCATACTTCACTTGGCTTCAACTCAAAGTGATTTGGATCAATAGTGTTTGCTCGTGCGACAGCGTGCAACAGGGTCTCAGCCCATCATGCAGGCGAAGCACGAGGGCTGTATTCAGATTTCACTGGTGTCAAATTAATTCCAGGCTTATCGGAAAATTCAATTAGTAGGAAACCCCCCTTTGTGAGTAAGAGAGTGTCCGACATCCCAACGTGACAAATTACAGCGTTCAGAGAGCATATCAAGCTGAAGTGTTGAGGTTTGCTAATCTTCCCTCTAATTCTCAATTACTGTAAAATGAAGCCATAAATCACAAGGACAGGCAGATCGATGGAAACGTTGTTTTTGGAATGATTGGCAGCCACCCCAAAGGTTACTTTTTAAGTTGGTTTAAGGTTACCACTCGGAGAGGGCTCGAGGCAGCGTGGGGGGGGGGCGTGCGACGTGTGGCAGCTTGGGTTGGGGGGGGTGGCAGCGTGGGGGGGGTCGAACTCAATCTATATGATGCTAGGTTTCAATCCTTTAGGGGATACAGCAGAGAGACAGGACCAATTTTTAGCCCATCAGCCATCCAATTTTTCTCCTTTTCATACCTGCTGTAGTAAATGAGAAACAAATTAAATTTCTCCCTACTATCTCCACAGAAACCATTTAAATCCTTTATGGAAACTAAATTGTCCCCAGACAAATCGCCTCTGGTTCTGTGACAATATACTATAGAGGTGCAACCGAAATAAATTTGTGTCACTCCAGATATGCCTTTGTCTGTAATGCCATTCATTGGAGACGTGAAGAAAACAGTGAGAGGAAATATAAAATGGGGGCATTTTTGGTAAAGAACAAAAGAAGCTGGATCGGTGGACCCTCTCTTCCCTCTCTCTCTCTCTCTCTCTCCCCGTCACCCTCACGGTGGTGCCCACCTCCAACTTGTGGCGTTATTAATTTTCGGGCCGGAGTCTTTGCATTCATGAGGCTGTGATTGAAATGTAAATGAGGCTGAGGAGCCAGCAGTCAACACCGGCCGCGGCTGCGCGGCCTGTGTCACGCACGCGCTCGGTCTCTGCTCCCCAGCTCCTATCATTCACATAGATTAAGAGAGCAGAACATCAATCACTACATCTGGGAAACAATGAATAAAACGGCCCAACGAGGTAGATGAAAAATCACTGAGGAAACAGAGTTAAGAGGACACGGGGCAGCGGCGGTGCGGCGGGGGCTGATTGGTGTGGCGGAGGGGCGCCGGCTGCGCGGGCACCACGCGGTGGGGAGTGCCGAGGCAGAGAGGTTTGTTTGGATTTACACTTTCCAGCTGGGCTGTGTGTCTTTCTGAGCACTCTCACCAACTGTTATGTGCTTTGCGGTGGGTGACAGATCACAGCCATTATTAAAGGTATCAGCTTGGATGGTGTCACGTAGAATCGGCACGAAACGGCCATTACTATCATATTAGTATTCACAGAATTTGTAGATCATGATAGCATAACATAATGTGGAAGGTTATTTATTCGTTAATTTGTGGTTGTGTTAATTTAGCTTTACATTTAGCTGTACTGCGTGTGGCTAGTTGTCACATTGCTTACGCCTGTGAATATTCCTCAGGTTAGAATTATTAAATTATTTATTTGAAAAATTTAAAAAAATCCAAATTGTTCCAAAAACTGATATAGTTCATTGAAAATGCAGTACGTAGAACTTTTGTGACAACATGCCCTAATAGCAGGTTATGCTAACACAACCATATGGGGTAAGTTGTCACAATGGAAGCTGTCAGCAGCCTGTTACAAAATTCATGAAGCGCCAAAATTATGCAGAAAATTTCTAACCATTGTTTTGATCCCACACATACAATTAAATTATATAACTTGACATTCCCTAAAAAATAGCTTTGTAGCCCCAGTTTTCCTTATGCGATATGAACCTTCCGGGCCAGTAAGTCAGTTATTAGATTGATATAAATTAGTTTCACTCTAAATTTATGCAGAATTGAAAGTTTAAATAAGAGCCCAGTCTCCATCCATCGAAGGGCCAGATTGGATAAATCGGCATCAATAAATTTTACCGGGAAGTCCGAGAGAGCTTCCCGTAACGGCAGCTTTATGGCCTATGATTGGTAAATATTATAAAGCTTATTGGCCGTGAGAGGAGGCTGTATCATGGCTTGCAGTTATTACTGACAAAATGTGGACATCTTTATGAACCCATTGTGATATCATACTTTATTTCCCTCAGAATGACTTTATCTGCCTTATCGCGGCCCCCTTGTGTGTCACATTAGGTTCACGTCTAATTCGAGTCAATTACAGCTGGCGTTACCACTTATAGCCTGTTTGGGGCCCTCGGAATTCCATTTTCTCAAGCGCCGCCACAGTCCGCCGTTATTATTATCAGTTATGCGCCATCTCTCCTCCTTTTCCTCTCCTCGCTCTAGCTTTAATTTTGTGTTTTTCAGAACAAAAGCTAATGTGCTGAAAGACTGGTCCCATCTCACCGCGCTCATTGAAATCATGTGAGTGCCATTTATGCTTATAACGTCTGCATGCAGGGAGGGAGCAAAGCAACCTGGCAGCTCCTGAAGCGAGACGAGAAGCTCTCTGGGGACTTGCGCGCGTCGTCTTGCGCGAGCACTCAGACACTGACAGCCCGACCGAAATATTTCACGTAATTTGATTAGGTTACAATGACAATCTTTATTTATAGTCCTCGTCAGATGCAGGGGGTGGAAGCTTTTGTAGTGACGAATTCAAATTAACTTCTGTTTGTCTTACCATGGCAATCCAAATAAAAACAAACACTGTTCGTGTAACCAAGGGGTAATTGCAAGATGCAGTATGTCCATTCGTTTCTGTGTGCGAACGGCTCAGGGCGCCGTTAGGTTTGTGGTAGCTCCTCCTATTTTTTCTCATTAAAGTTTTACACATAAAACAATATATATAAAACAATATATACAAAAGTCTCGGGTCATATTAATGGTCCAATAAAAGCTGTTTTATGTTACACTGTCCCTTCATGGGGGAAGACATCTTGAGATCACATGACTAATATGGCTCACTTTAGCTCTGTTACTCTGTCTTTTGTCTCCACTTCGCTCACTAAATGTTTTAATTATGGCTGACTGCAAAAGGCCCATTTCTGCAATGTTAACTGGACGTATTTTGCCTAATGCTGCGTCCACACAGCTAGGCTTTAATTTAAGTCCAAGGTGACTGAGATATTAACCTGTGCAGCATAAAAAGGCACTTAGTACTTTTTTTTTTTAAAGGGGACTAAAAATGTGGAAAGTCATATTACATAAACATGCTAGTTAGAATCTGTTTAGTTAGCGATGACGTTTTGGTTGCAGTCTTGTTTAGAATGTTTAACTTGTCAGATCTTAACTCGGGACTCAAGATACAAAGTTTCTGTAATATGGCCTCTGGTATACTTGTATTTTTCTTACTCTAAATCAAGTTGTTGTTCAACCACAAAGTCTTCATCAAACAGTACAGCTTAAACCGGAGGTTAATGAAAATGTCCCGTACATTGATTTACCTGCTTGTCTGAGGGCAAAGCCATTGAAACAAACATTTCATTTGCCTGCCACATGTTTCTTCGGCGAGACCCTCATAAAAGCTTTTCAATAAATTTCGCCGTCTGTTTTACAGACCTTTTCTCTTCCCTGCGTCATTTTTTTAAATTGAAAGTTGGTTTTTAAAGTCGGCTATAAACATCATTCCGCTCAATCAGTACCGGTTCAGATCAAACGACAACGGCCCGCTACAGATACCTCCAACCCTGACGTGTCTCCTCGCTTTCATACAGTTTAACACCGTGGCACTTTTTTTTAGTGGGAGACGGCTGTCACTGTATTTTGTCAGCAAAGCATAATATTTCTTCAGGAGTTCTCAGCAGGGAAGGAATGAAAATACTGCACTACATAAACCGAGCCAGTCGGTTGTAAATCACCTAACACGATGTAGAGGCACCAGGCGGAGAGCTGCGCGCTGTCAAGTCCTTCCCTGGAAAACAGAACGGACACCAGTCATGGTGCTTTAATCAGCCCCCAAATAATAGAAACCTCCCTGCTCCCTCTGAGCTCGGTGCCATCGGATAAAACAAAAAACAACCTGAAACTTGCTTTGTCTTCCGACTTCGCCAAATTGAGCTATTTATTTATTTTCCCGCCTTTGTTTGTGCGTTGGCGTGTCAAGGGTTATTTCTTTGGTGGGAATGTAAAAGGAATCTTTGAAGCTTTAATATGATCCTTTCACACATACACTTCAAAGGTCGTCTGGTTTCTACGATAAGGTGCCGTTTTTCAGTCTCATCGCGTGTCAGATGTTAATGTTGTTGTTGGCGGAACAGAGTTTTTCTTGCTGTATTTATTAACGTGTTTTTTCTCTGTGTTCAGAAGCAGTGGGTGTCTTGCGTTACCGTGGCTGGTAGTTACGTGCAGTCGGAGTGTTAACATCATCCAGATGGAAGCGATACGTTGTTTGAAGGCAAGGTCTTTAAAAGTCCATCACAAGAGTCTATCATGGGAAATTAATTATTCAGACTTTATTGAGCGACACATTTTCTGAAGTATGCGGGGAAAAATCGGGATAGATTCAAAGCTGAAGTGTGTCTTCTATCACATAGTTAGTTCTTGGCTCTCTGTGGTCATTAAAAATGGTACCCGTTCATAAACTGACTGTGGCATGCTACTCTGTCTCTATGTCAATAGGTGTTGTGTGGTGAGCGTGTTGACAATATGGCTGCCGTTGCATTATCCAGGCGGATGCTGGAGGTGCTTGAGGAAAGCTGCCCATTCTCTAAAGAAAGCATTTTTCCCACACCGCACGAATGTAAGTGTCATTCGTTCATTTATGAGTAAGCCCCCCCAAAGGAAGGAAAATATCCTAGATAAGATCTACTTCACATCTCAATGACGTCCCCTAGACAGCAATGAGATTAAATGGAGAACAAATGGAAACTTGTGCCTGTGTCTCGGATATTTCTCCTGAGAAAAAAAAGACCCAGAAGTCTCACCAATGTCTCCACTAGAGTTGTAGAAAAGATCTCAACAGTGTCTCACACTGGGCTCAGATTTGTCCAGTCTGCAATCAAAAGTGAGATTTCAATATGAACATTTCTCAGCAAATTTACCTAAATCCAGATTATTTTAGCTACTTTAGCTTTATACTATTAACATATTTTACCAATTGTCCCAGTTGTTTCCATGTTTATTTCTCCTAAAGCAATTTAAGGAAAAACATCTGAGACAAAGTTTAAACCTCAATGAGAAACAACTGAGATCTCCATTACATCTCCTGAGCAATGAAGTAAGTGTAAACACTGTGGCACTATTAAAACATTTCCCTGTTCATTTAAACATCAAAACTGGTCATCTAAGCAATATTGTCACAACCAATGGCGTGACTGTGAGGCGGGACTACAAGTTCAGCTGACCAATGAAAGATGGAGTATTTGAGAAACCTGTCTGAAAGCAGTTATTTTACCAGTCTGGGATTGGTGGCGCTAATAGTGCAAAAATTACACATATCAGCTTTAATGTTGAGTGAGAGTGTTATGCATGAGTACTAATCTTTCCCAATGGCTTTTAGGAACAGCCTGGGTTCAGCCACAAAATTAAATAACTTCTCTCAGGTTAGGTGTCATCTGTCATAACTCGTCAGGCTACACTGGCTGGTCCCTGCTCTCAGAACCTCCATGCTCTTCCCGGCTCATTGGTGGAACAGATGTTCCGACCGCCCCTGAAAGAAAAAAATCAAGTTACGGCTCTCTGCGAGAGGAATTGCACTGTTTTGCTGCAGTTGATTAGTGTTAACCAAATAAGAGTTACTTCACTGACAGAGATGTACACGGGACTCGGGAGCTCTTGAGAGAAAGCCAGATGGTCCTGTAGCCCCAGCTGCTGTAATGTAGTAAAGCTTGTTGAGAAGCTGGTAGTATTGATTTCATTTCTGCTTGTAGATGCAGCTACAACATCTACATGTGTCTGCACTGATGTGGACCGCAAGAAATCCAATATCGAGGCCGGGATGAAGGCCCGTGTGGCCCTCCCTAATAAGGCTGTCAATCCCATCTGTCCACTAAAAGATGCCTCTCTACATGGAGAGAACGTCTGCCCCAGGAGAGAGGGTATCAGAGACGTTTCGTTATTCTCACCCGTACATGCTGGTACACCTCTACCCGATGTGCTTGTTAATTAGAAGATCAATGAGAAGGAACCTTCAGACATGAAGATAATGAGAAGGTTGAGCTGAATGTGAAGAAAATGTTCTTGATGTTGATTCCATGTTCGGAGCGTTTATTAGTTACCGTAGGTGTTTGATTGACATCGGCTAATAATGCTCGCTAATTTTTGGGGTGGATGAAAGAACTGATACCGTGGTTCACCGGCAGAGGTTCTGTTATACATCACAAGAAGCCCTCGTATAGTTTGACACGTTCATCTTTTGTTTGTTTCTATTGGATCAGTGTATCTTGTGTTGCGCATTATTTGTGCATGTTTGATAAATGCTCCTTCCATGACTGCTTTGGTCCCCGGGTCATCTCGGCCTCAGTGATGTGCTTATTAATAATAAATTGCCTGTGCAAAATGTGAGAATTTTTCCCCGCTTTTCCGTTATTGTGTAAACAAAAGACTGCTCGCCGAATCCATCTTAATAGAGGACGTTTTATTCAATAAAGATAACCCACATGAGAGAAATGAGATCTCTTAACTCTCGCAGCCTCTGTCTTTCATTGTAAATCTTGTGACATTTCCCGCTCTCCTCCGAGTGCCCGTGGTGCCGTGTCACAGAGGAGCTCAGCCAATCAGGGGCAATTATACATGCTAATGAATGTGCCCTCATCATTTGATCCTCAGATGTGGAGCACCACACAGTCTGTAGGGGGTTGCTCCGCCCATCGAGGGAGCGCGTAATTTCTCTTGAAATCATTAGCCGTAACCGTTATAGCGAGGCATGGAAAAATGCACAGGGAGCCCTATATCATTTAGAACGCAGCCATGACTAAGCTTGTAATAATACATTTCTACGGTACATGTGGCATATTAATCAGTTCTGAGACATAATTTATGCATTCTGCAATCTTTCGTGATAAGTTACCCCGAGCCCAGTGCACGGTTTTTTCTTTTTTTAATCAAAGAAAGGTCAGTTCGTGTAAAACGCATAAATCTCTCTCACCTGGTGCTTTGTAAAAATACGGAGATTTAGTTTGCACAGTGTGGTCAGAGGAGAGCAGTAAATTACCCTGGTAACAAAGTTAACATTGATTCAGATATAACCGCTTGTCCGCGTGTAACAACGATAACCTTTTAGTAGATTTGGAAAACAAATTTGACAACCATTAAAATAATGAATGAGTTTTTGCTCCCTCGAAGAAGTGAAGGAAACTCTATTTGGAACCTGAAGGGCCCTTAATGCCTCGTGCTGTTCTTTTATAGCAACCCAGCAGGGGCCCTTAAGTAACACATACTAATACAAAACTGACATAACAAATTACTGGGCTGAACGAAGGTGCACAATAGGTTATGTTGCCTACGTTCACATGCTTAAAAACGCTGTTTACGGGCCATCGGCGATGACATCGTAGTCGGTGCTAATTGGGACATAATTCGATAAATGTCACAACTTCCCGCACTAACTTTGCACTTTTAAATTCATGAATCTACAGTAGTTAATTAGGAAAGAATGCCAGCAGCCGTGCTGCTTGACCTATAAGGCTACTGGAGGTAAAATCCACAGGAAAATTGGTCAAATGCTACTAACTGTATCCGATTACATTTACAAATGCATGAACATCGTACCTTTAATGTTTATTACTTTTTTTAGCTGTTTTTGTTTATCGTCATTAAACGCTGTGAGACACTTTGCGTGCGTTTGTGAGAGTCTGAGAATGGCCTCCCTCAACACGGGCCTTTTGTTTTGCGAGGAGTTAAAATATTTTTACAACTTGAAGCGCTAAAGTGACAAGTCCATCAATGAAAGTAGTTTGTCCTCCGCAGTTCAGCGAAAATGTTTTGAGAGCGCGAAGAAAGAGAGAAACGCAGATTGATAGACAGCTCTGACACGCCAGAGCACTTAGGCAATTATTAACAGTTTCTGCCAGTCACCACATCTGACACAACACAAACACGGCGTGTCTAATTTTACACTACTCCGGCAGGCATGGGTCACTTTTAAAGAACACAGGGAAACTCATTTTATCGTAGATTTGACGACCAATCATCTAAATTGGCCCCAATGCTACTGAGCCCAACCCCCCCAACACCATAACAGACAATGCCTGGGAGAAAATCTGCCGCTCAGATCTTTGAATTGCAGCTGTCTGTCTGTGCTTGCCAAGCCTGAGATCAGTGTGCTGAAATGGTACACAGGTGTAGGGCCGGACCACAGACGTCTCTCGCCGAAGATAGACATCAGGCTGTCAACGGGGGTTCACGGAGGGCATGGGATGCTTTAGGCTGAAACGGGTGAAATGTGAAGAGGTCAGGACCTGCTAAATCTTTACCACGTCGTACATGTCAACCGAAGGAGACCTCAGCCATGTTTTGATAGCCATCCAACGGTTTCGGCGTTCACAGACGGCACGTTTCTGCCATCTAAGATGCAACTGATAAAAATTGCTCATCATTTTCATGGTCCCTTTGTTGGAGTTTGTTGTTTAAAATGTGGACACTTTGTTATATTCTCTACATGGGCGTGCGGGGTAATACTTTTAAGCCAGGAGGACCTGAGTGAAAGCTTCAGATATTTACTCTCTTGTATAGGTTAATCTGAATTGAGCGTGATTTTCTGACAGGCAGGCTTGGCATGCGAGATTCTGCCATTTCTAATGCAGCTCCTGTGCATTCTGATGAATCCTGCTGGTAATTTGTGTTAGACAGATTTTTCACAGATCTTTTCAGAATCGGCTGCACGCGCAGACTCGAAACCGTATCACAGAAGAAGTCCAGACATGTAACTGTCAGTGATACTTTTGAAGTTGTCTACCGACGGGATGAGGTGGACCAAACCTCATTTATAAAGAAACATTTATTGTAGGTTCTGAAGGTATTGTAGAAGATATCAAGTAGCTTTGATGCACCATGTTGGTTTAGTTCCTGGGGTAATTGATTATCTTTTAAGTCACTAAATAAATGAATAGGTCTAATCGGTGGAGTAATTATGAGACAAAGGACCTTTTGTAATGAGAGACTAATGACAAGCTTGCCGTCTGCTCCTGCCAAACAGCCGCTGGAAAAGGTAAGACTCGTGAACTCGTCCCCTGCACGTTCCAACAGATGAAAGTAATTTAGTTGCACTTAACTGACTATAAACAATTACCATAAAATGTACCAGTGTCCTCAACGGTATAGCTTCTGAAACACATCTGCTGCGTTCCAAAATGTAGTGAGATGCCTACAGGGACGGCGTTTGAAAAGCACTTTATTATATACTCTTCCTAAAGGTAGACATCTTATTTGTGCCGCTTCCTAAGAAACCTTGTTTTTTGTCAAATTTGAAGGTCTCCTTTGTGGAGGAGGCAATCCCAGAACCACTGAGCTTTCCTGTAGCTCAGTGGTTAGAGCATGGCGTTAACAACGCCAAGGTCATGGGTTCGATCCCAGGGATTGCACATACTCAATGTATAGTGATCAATGTGTAGTATAATGCAATGTAAGTCGCTTTGGATAAAAGCGTCTGCCAAATGCCTAAAATGTAAATGTAAAAATGCATTGTGATAAATCCAAGATGGCGGACAATGTGAGAGAAATGTTGATTACATATATTTTAATACTAAATTGAAACAAAAAATATTTTACCCAACATGTATATTTATGGTACATAAGTACATCACACTGTATGCCTAGCAATATGCTAATGTCATACATTATTTAAATTATTTGAGTCTCCTGTGTGAAGCCCTGTTGGTGAGGAGAGAAAGTCAAGTTCCTGCCTGTGTAGAACATTTTAGTTCAGTGAGGTTTCACAATGACTACGATGCAACCTTAGAAGGCAGCTGCCTATGTAGGCAGTAGGCAACAAGGAAGCTTACTAGGTTTTGGAACACAGCTATTTTGCCCTCCTCCATGTGCCTGCCGAACAATTATTAACGATGTTCATCTGCTAGGTACACTTCATGAATTTTACATCACCGCGTGTCATTACCATAACTAGACTATCAAAGATATTAGAAGCCTTCAACATTCTCTTCTCGGGGATCTTTCTTAGATCTGTTGTCAAATATCTGAGAATTGTCTGCAATTGAATATTCACCGGAATTCTTTCTTCCTCCTCAGGAGCTTTTGCAGAAGCATTAGCATGAGGACTATTGGGGGGATTGTTCGCCTGGCTGTCTGTGCAAGCGCGCTCCTATCCTCCATGTTTGTACGGCTGCCTGTCTGCGGAGGCATGCTCCTCTCCGCCATGCCGCGGTCCTCGCATTCTGCTCCATCTCCATCACGCTATTTTTTCCAAATAAAATGGTTGTGCCGAAATAAATGAACGTGTTTATGTTGTCCATACGTTATGATAACAAGGCAGAAGGTTTTTACGTTACCTTTGATTTTTCGGAGAGGGGGCCGTGCGCGCAGTGGGCTTACAGGTTTTTATACTAGGTGCGGGGGGGTTTTGATGGACAACTCGGATGTGGCAGAATAATTAGCATTTCCCTACATGCTTTTCTCCATGCTCTGTTCCTCGGCACACTGATGTCTTGTGATGCCCAGAAAGCAAGCATGAATGCCCTGTTATCATTTAAAAACCGGCAGCCAGCACTAACACACTGTAATTATGTACTTCCAGGGACAAGATCAGTGTGCAGAACAAAGTGTGCTGGAAAACATTGCGAGGACTATTGGGTTGTTTTGTACAAAATGTCCATCACACACTTGGCATGCTTAGCCCCCCCCTTTCTCGCTCCCCTGGTGTCTTGTTATATTTCCTTCCAGGAAATTGATTTGCTTATTAATGGGGCAAATAATATTTGCTGATACCCTGTCAATGTGTTCGCGGTGCTGCTGGCTTGCTAAATATGTTGTAAATGATGTTTTTCCCCTCGCACTTGAATGCAATAGCAAAGGCAATTTTGTGTTCAGAAACGATGAGGCCATTATTCGGCAGGCCACGGCTTTAAGAGATCCTGCATTAGTGGAAAGCAAAGGTGCATGTTGCTATGCTGACAGAAGCGTGTTAGATCTTTTGGCTTGCAGCTGAACACTTTGGGGGAATAAATTGCGTAAAATGCGAGCGAATTCAAATGCGGCAGAACGTACCATTAGGTTCATTATTGCGGCTACCATACAAACCTGCGCTTTCATAACGTGCTGTTGTACTAATCCAAAAATAACATGCACAATCCATCATCAGCATCACAAGTGCAGTTACGTCTCTACTAGCCTAGCATGTTCTTTGTACGAAAGGTCATTGGCTAACGAAGGGATGGCGTTGTTTAGGTAATTTTACCGTACTGAATTTTACGTTTCAGAAGACCAGAGTGAAATATTTTAAGACCAAGGCTTGCTTATCTATAAATCTGGCCATTCGTTAATGCTTTGTATCAGATTTAGTAGAAAAGACTGATGGGGCGTTTGAGGAAGTACAAACTCAATTTGAGAACAGAGAGGGTCAAATCGTGGCACTGCCCCGAGCTGCAGAATTTTTGAGGAATAAAGCCTATTATTTTACCAGATGATTGTAATTATTTTGCTAGATGTTCATGATTAAGTGAACAGGGTGTTTAATTGTGTTTTATTTTTTGAAAGGAGTGGCAAGAGTGGAGAGGTCTTGATTTTGAAGGAATCCAATTCAGTACATTTAGGCCCTGTCATAGGTAGTCAGCGGTCCAGATGCAAACGTGCGCCTCCAAGAACGAATTACCGTAATCGGATTCATCTTAGAGATTGTCATTATCATCTTTTGTCGCATTATACCAAGCTTTGCTTTTCATATGCGCGGCGGTTGATGAATATCATTATGTGGGCACAACAATGCTGGGAAGTGTTGCTCGTGGCTGTTTGCTGTTAAAAATGTTGAAACAAACTGAATTTCCCCCATTATATTTCTTCATTTTTCTGCATCTCCTACGAATTATCCAGCTTGATTCCATTTCTGTGGAAATGCATATTATAGAGAGACACAGTAATTGCCGCAGACATCAGGCCCTCACTGAGAAAGTTACTATGCTGATTGCACAGGAAATGTTATTATTCCCAAAGCTTAACTGGAAGCAAGTCACTGCATTTATTAAGAACCCACCCAGCCAAAAAAACGTATTAAATCCATACAAGATCCAGAGGGCCACAATTTGAATATAATTACCTCGATTGATTGATTTTTCCTCCTCCATGATTGTGGTAAATGATATCATTCATTTACTCAAGTGAGTGGAATAACTCTAGTCTCTGACTTCACACGGGTCACACTGTGTATCATCAGTGTATTTTTGTAGTTCAAAGGAATAAATGCATTTTCATAATCAATAACGTTCTGCTGTTTTGCTTTAAGCTAGACTTTACAGCAGAAACTAAGCTGGCCCTCGCTGGCCTTCAGGCACTTACAGCAACAATTTCATTGGCAATTTTTACTAATTACTGTATGCGCATGTTGCACAATCTGCGCCCGGCACACTCATCGATTACACCATCAAAGAGCCTAAAACAAAGACAGAAGATGTAACTTCTAAAGTCTCGTACGATATTTACGCTTTTATTAAACTTTTTTATTTGAATAAAATATTTTCATATTGGAAATAAAATTTTAGCTTGTCGCATCGCTTGTTAAAACGGCGGTCTGTAACTTTTTGTGGTTAAAAAAACAAAACAAAAACAGTTATTAAACTATTATTGTGTTGTGAAATGTCAGTTTGGATTCATGACTTCAATGTACATGCAGAAAAGTGTAAATAAACTTGTAATTGTACGTTTCAAGCAGAGATGGCGATAGAGAGTCAAAGGTTATGGATTGCGACTTTAATTCATGACCAAATCTCACTTTAAAAATGAAAGACAGTCTGTTTGCACAAGTTATTTTTGTAGACAGGAAAGTGCAAAGAGGAACTCTTTTTTTTTTTTTTATCGGACCATCAAAAACTTCTTAGCCCGTAATTTGCGCTGTTCCAGTGACTAGCGACAGGTCTACAGGCACATGTAAACACGCTAAGCGGACCTTTAAAGCTAAATGCCCTAGTTAATATTATAATTACGTGCGTTTGGCAGTCGGCTTTATCCGAAGCAGCTAGCAGGGATGAATCTGAGTGAAAAGCACAATCGAATTGACTAGTTCTACATAACCTATTTTTGACAATGCATCAGTGTTTTGTTTCACTGCTTGTCTAATTCGTCTGACGGTTATTAGTGTGTTTGATTTATGGAAAGTCCTTAAGCAATAATATCTGTTCCAGTCTCTTCCTGAAGACTTGTTGTTCTATTGATCGGCAACAATCACCAGCCAAGGCAGCGCTTGATTCCCCTGATGCTTGCTAATTAAGATTCTGGAGCATTCTCCTTTGTTCTGCCTGCGCTGTACGCTTGCGTTTGGTGGGTTATATAGTGTAGCAACAGAGCCCTGTGGTTCTTTATGCGCATAAAGACGTGGACAAAGCCCTGTCTGTGTCACAGAGTGAAACAGTATGTACAAAAAAAGCAGCTTGTAAGTACCCACAAACAGGCCATAATTATCATAACGTTTTTTTCCCCCACAATGTGTACAGAAAGCAAGAAGAGGGACCCTTAAGCTGTTTAACTTAAAAGCTAATGCTTCAAAAAGTACATAAAACAAATAATCGCACTAAAACCAGAACCCGGAGAGACCTCGCTGCCTGTCTGATAATTGTCTGCTGTTATGACACCATCTATCCAGAAAATTACTCCTCAGTTCTCAAGCCTTTTGGGCAATATCACAGAGGCTATCGCAAACAAGAGAAGCTCCACAAAGCCCGGGCCTCCGCGGGGATCGCTAAAACCATATGATTAGCCGGCCATGGGGATCTATTCCCATATAAACAATTTCAAAACGAGCCGTGCCTCATAGCAAACAGCGCTGCTCGTCGGCCGCTGCCTCTCTTGCTCCCGAAACCTTTTTGTCCTCTGTTCACACTTTCCGAGGCAATTTCTTATTTCAAACAGGATCCATAAAAAGATGAAACAACCTTTGCGCTGATCTTCCTCAGATCTGAGGGAGGAATACCTGGAGCTAGTGTTCCGTGTCTGTATATTGAAATGAACAGCGAGGGGTTGGCGCAGTAGACGGTACATTCTCCCACACACTTCTGCTGTGGATATGGGTAGGCATTTTGACCCTCAACTTTGGCACGGAGAACAGAACAGCTCTATAATTGGATGCTACACAGGACCGAGAAAGTTGCACAATATGAAAGTATGCGTGTATCTGAGAGGCGCAGGCATTTAAAAGTGACAAGAACCATTATGAAGAGAATGTCAGTATTTATTGTTTGGTATTGCAATATTCCAGCTAACAGGGAACATTCTCGGAATGTTGGTTAACATTCTCAAGAAGTTCATTCAAAGGGATAAAAAAATCGTTCTTGCATAAAGTGTTTCTTAAACATTGTATATCATATATCAAAACGTTATTCTTAGGTAGTTAGCGAAACGTTTGAAAATGTTCTTAAAACCAAGCAATGACATTAATATCAATAACATATCAATAACATTAATATAACGTCTAAAAAGGTATGTTTTGAATGTTACTAGAACATTTTAAAAATATGCTTTTTAATGTTTTTATTACTTAATGGAAACATTACGGAAACATTCGTGCAACCTAAAATTGTTAGCAGGGTACGCTGTGAGTTAGGCTGAAGCCAGTGACCTCATGCATTATGCACCTGAATAAAGGCTCAAAAACCAGCAGGAAGTTTTGTGGGGGTTTTTTGCTTTCATAAAACCGAAAAAGGTCAGTCTCCGCTGAGATCAGATCACTAATGCATTACGTTCCACATCAGCTGTGTCATTCTCTACGTACAGGCCCAGTGTCCTGCCGGGCAGTGAGAGCGTTCAGACCCCCGTTCACATTACACAAGGCAGACCTCCATTAATCAGCCATCTTGGATGCGTCCCAGCCGTGGTTTACCCTTAGCACTTTTAAAACGCAGTTTGTCAGCCATATTGGTGCATCTGTTGTATGTATGCTATAAATTCCCTCAGACACTTTGACAGCATTGTCTTTTCAATGTCTGCACTGTAAAATGGGATTTAATGCAGATATACACGCTGAAAACAGCTGTCAGAAACTCACTCAGACCAGAGCACTTTGTTACAGGCTGCTTGGAAAGTGACTGTGTGTTCATTAGGACGTAATTTTGAGCGCTAACTGCGGTATCGTGTGTAGCCCCTCAGCGGTGCGCTACAAAGGCGGCGGCGGCGGCTCTTATGAGCTATCTGACAAACTTATTGAAAATGTGCTCCGTGGCGCGATGATAAACGAGCGGATGAAATTAAGAGGGTTTAAGGAGGTTAGCCATGCAAACACGATTTGCCTCCAAAGTGGTTTATCAATGAGTCATTGTATTAACACCAGATATGATAGCAAATGCTATTTTCCGTGATGAGCGCTCGACTTAACAAGCGCAACTCAATTTCAGAGCAGATGATTCCCTGCCACCTATTTTGAGTAATCTGGTCCCGGCTGCGTTCAAATTACAATTGAATTCATCTTTCACGGCTTCATCTAATACAGGCGTCTCTGTAGTCAAATCACACTTTCTTAATCTGTTCATCAATATAGTGTATCCGACCCTCAGGGGACAGAGTGTAAAAGAACTTAACGGGTGAGATCTGTTTCCATAAACATGTAGAGGATTATGTACCTATGACATTTATTAGCTTTACTACGAGGCTGCTAAAGCAGAGAGTCTGTTATCGCACGTGCGATAACTCGCGTTATGCATTGGCATATATGGTCGTGGAGACTTTGAGATCTAATGTTTATTATGCCCTGTGAAGATTCGCCTTTTTGTGTCATCCCTGTGGGTTTAAAAGCATCAATATTTTCCTACTTTGCCAGTTCACTCAGAACACAATAGACTTCAGCGGGCAGGCTTCAAAGGGCTGGGCTGTCTTCCTTTGATTGCAAGTTACTAGAACACAAGACCCTCTTTATTTGATGTAATTGGATCTCGGCAAGATTTGATTCATTATTAACAGGTAACTGAAGGCCAAACGGATTTGTTGTGTAGAGGTTTTAACTTTTATTTACTGCGTCTTATGTAAACGCCGTTAATTAAATAGGATATTTCGGACATAATTGCCTTAGAAACAACAAACGGTCGCTTGTCTGCCGTTCTTTATTTAGCATTTACAGTACGTTCCGTACAGTACAGCCGATGCTTTTCAACGAGCAAACGCACAAACAGGAGCATCGCCAGCGATTTATCACGCAAGGCTGTAATCGGACTAATTGATAAAGGTTTGTGTGTGATTACAGCCGCTTGGGAATAAAAAGCGGATTCACTGATTCATTGTAAAATATTATACAGTTGCATTGCGAAGTCTTGAATCGGTCGCAGTTAGACCTTGACCTTTGAACAACTCTTAGAAAAGCACCATCGCATCAGCACTAGCAGGAGCAGTTTTTTTGTGCTATTGATTAATGGTCAGGAACTGTAAAACATGTGGGAAATGGAGAGATGAGCTATAATCAGACTGTGTTACATTCCCTCCGGCTGTTTACAGACCCAAGTGCCCTCAGCCTTAAGAAAGTTAACATTTCTGCCTCTGAAGCATCTCCGAGCTCTACAGTAATCTTGAGCTTATGGGCATCATCGGGTTACTGGAAAGCGCCGCTTCTCACATTGACTGACCAAAGATCATCTCTTCGGTTGACTTTTTTTTTTATCTGAAGGAACTGAATATTATTAAAGCTCTTTTGTCATAGAATCGAGCCGTTTTTGGTTTTTGTAATATATTGCTTCATAACGCAACGTTACGTTAAGGATGTTTGCGGGAATCACGTGAGGAATCGCGGTAGGAACCGCCGGAAAGAAGAGCGATGTGCTTGTGTATCGGTTCAGACTAAATTGACGCGGTCGAGTTGTGGCCAAGAACTCGAACCGGCGCTTAACGTTAGCGGAATCTGAAATCTTGTTTTGTCTTTCATCAGCCATTTTCTCACAGTACTCATAAACGTCTAAGCTGGTCAAAATGGCCAACTTACAGCAGAATGAACAGCTTGAGAAGTCAATCTCATTAAAGATCGCTTGAGACGGCCCCTAGAAATGAAATCATTTTTCTTGGAAGAGCCCCCAGCTAACTATGATTAATTGTGAGTGCTTCGACTTGGTTTATTGCATTGTTTTATTATGAACCTTATCGATATTGCAGCAACATTAGTGGCCCACTTTTTTTCCATTGGAAGTGTATATTTCCCGTGCTGTCTTTTTCCTGGTTTGATCACAGCTATATCCATAACTCCATATTCATCCCTGCGTCATGCAGTAACTCCATGTACACTGTGTTAACAATGCTTATTATGGTAGTGTGGTAAACCATAACCATATTGATCTGGTGAAGAGACAGGCAAGGATTTCTTCAAGCAGTCTGTAATGCTTTCTGCCTGTAATGAAGGGTAACCTCAGTAATATACACAGACTTTGTTATAATTCTTAGGATATATGTTTTAAAAAATGAGAAATGTCTCTTTTATTGGCAATATTGATTTCATATTATATGACAGCCATTATAAGACGGCCAATAAAGCTGTATTTCAATGAACTCTTTCAGTAATAACTGTACGTGATGTACAGTGATGTTTGTACATGATGGCTACCAACAGTAAATGTTGTTTCTGTACTGTTTTTCCAGCACAAATGTTTTTCTGGATGCCTGATTTTAAAGCTCCCCTCAGGACAGCGCTGAAATGTATTCAGCCCACTTTGACCTCTTGCACTTAGAATGTAGGGTGTGAAACCGTGGCTTAGCCCGGCAGCCCTGTGGTAATCCCGTAAGACATCCTTTGACGCTTTGGCAATCCTGCGCATACCCACAATCTAAATGTGAAGTTTCACATTAGCTTCATGTCACGTGAATGCATGAATACCAAATTCTGCCTTTGTTTGTTAAACTTTCAACTCTTGATATTAATCAGATCTTCTTTTCGTTTCAGGCGCTGCCCTCATTAACATTTATTTGCTTAAAAAAAACAAATGGGAAAGTGTTTTTCATTTACATTAAAATGCGTTTGACCCTTAGACAGGAATTGGCATATAATTATGTTCTCTCATGTGCTGTTATCTGTACTGTGTGTGGAAAGAGAGCTTTAGCGTAACTTACAGCAATATTACACCATAGACCATAGCTCTGGTGGGGTGTTTGCTTTTTCATTAACTTTTACAGTATATGCTAAGATGAAACTTGAAAAATTGAGAGAGAATCTTGTAGTGGCTGCAGTGACCCTCTAAAGAAACGAACACAGATTTTGTTCTTTGATGTAGAAGGATGTACTTTGTTGCTGCACGTTATCATTAGCTAATTTTGTAAACGAATATGTCCCACAACATACAAATTACCGTTTAAAATGTCCAATTTTAGTCACTATGGTTTGAACATCATATGTGAAAGTGTGCATAAATGCAGTACGTAATGACTCTTTTTCTGGGCTGCTGTTGTATTTAAATTAGTATTAATATTATTTGTTTGCTCTTATGAACAAATGACTGTTGGGCTACTACATGGAAACTATAGATATTATTTAGCATTTTTAATACTGGTTAAAATAGTTACTAACTTACTAGGTTTTGTAAACTAGCGTTTTGATCATCTGGTGTACTCTTTATTTTTTGAGTTTCTTCTTGGCATCTACCTCAGATTAGCGTTTCCTCCTTTAGACGGGTTTTGTTTTTAGGATCTACTTTCATCTCAGATTTTCCCAGCAACATTTTTCTGTTTTGCATTTTATTCCCATAATTTGTTGTGGTGACATTATATCTGCAGGAAACCATAGATGCTTGATGTATTTTGACAATATGCTTTACTGTTACCATGATGTTTGTCAAAATAACCATTTTATAATGTCTTTTTCTGGCTATTATTGGAAAGCTCTGTTTGTGTTCCATAAACCTGCTTTCTTTATGTTGCTGACCGGATAGGTTAAAGAGGTAATTTTTGGCCAAATGTGGTTCTCCACGCTGAACTTTTGAGTGAAATTCATAGTGACAACTGAGAAACTAAAGGACTGAGCCATGGTTTACAAAAAGCTTAGAGTGCGGTTTAGATTATAAACAGCGAAAAGTCACGGTAGATTATTAAAAACTGTTAGACAAACACAGTTTGGCCTGTACGAGCAAACACTTGGAAACGATGGGTTTGTCTCAACAAGCGGTTTTGCAATACTGAAAAAAATAAAAGGGTTATGATAAAGTTATGAAACAGTTCTGATCAATTTTGTTTATTAAGTCCATTATCAGGCTGTTTACACAGACTAGCTTTGAAAGATGACATGAAGCAACTGCTGCGGTTGTCAAAATAAACGACTATAGATCAAACTTCTTCACAATCTGGTTGGCCTAAAGTCTCTGAGCTTCTTGCCATAGTTATGATTGGTACAGATATTTGCTTATTTATTCATATTTTCTTGCTAACACAAACCCACTGGTCTTGTACTGGTAAATTACTCACAACAAGCCTAAAGTTATGTAGAAGCAATCCAGAGGTAATTTACACTATTGTATCAGTTCAGACAATAACATTTGATCTTGAATGACAAACTCTTGATGTGTAAAGACAGTGAAACATGAAGCATTTTCTGTACTGTGGTAAAATGGCGTGACATGTTGTAAACAGTGAAACGGGTTTCAGAATTTTCATCATGTAATATTGCGCTGCTGCTTTTCGCATGAGAATAATGTTTTTATCTCCCAATACAGACAGATAAACTAGAGGCTTTCTGAACCATCAGACTTTGATTTCCATGAAGGAGCTTCGCAATCAAAGATTTTAACTGTGGCCAACCATTCGCACGTACAGCTTATCTGAAAGCCATGGGACTACCAGAGCAACTCTGTGTTTGTTTGTTTATGCTTATTGCTGCTTCTGGCCAGAATTGAAGCAACACTGGCCACAAGCCACGACAGTGAATCAGTTTTGGACATGACGAGGGTGAGCAGTAATTCCAATCAATGTTTTCCTATAACTCAAGCTTCAGAGAAAGTTTCCTGAAATAGATTCTCACTTAAATGTCAGCGTGTATAATATTTTACAATAATCAGCATTAAAAATGATCACTCTTAACAAGAGATAAATGTTCAGTTTTATCTGATTTTCTGTCTGGAAGGGCATGATCTCAGAATCAATATATTTTAGTTACTGTACGTCCAACCGACGGCATGATTTAATTTATACGATAAAAGCTTTCACAAAGTGTATACAGGAACCCATTTAAAGCATGAATTCTGTGTTTAACCAAGAAACACGTTTTTTTGACGCGTTATGTTAGGTTTTGTGTAATTTTACTCTCTGCATTAGTCTACTAAACAAGCAGTGGTTAAGTTAAAACAAATACCATGGCAGCATAGCATCAGGTTGTGAGTGTCCTACTGTAGCTAAACTGGTACATTTATTTTTATCTGAGGTATGAATTTGGCTGTTTTCCACAGATCCAGTTCTCATGAATCACCATGTATCTATTTAAAAAAAAAGTCCATTTTGACCAAAGGCCCCTCCGAGCTCTTTTTAACATTAATTTGAGAAGATCAGGTTCTTGAACTTTTCAAATGATTTCTCACTTCACACAGGTAAACCACTGAGGTACTGTAGCGTGTCTCTCAAAGTGGAGGCTCACAGAGTTTGAACCGTAACTTTTATGCTGCGAGAGAAATGGCAGTTAAGAGTCTTGCTGCTTCAGTATTCTGTTAGATCCAGGTCTTATAGGGTTTTGGTTTAATGCATCAAAAACAACCCATTTAGTCTGAGAAAGCAAGCGGTAGCCGTCCAAGAATGTGGTAACTATTGGCTAAGATTTAAAGTTTTAAAAAAGATTGACAAATTGTCATTTTTAAAATCTGTTTTACTTTAAATCATTATGGTCAAATTCA
The DNA here is from genome assembly GCA_036877575.1 of Botia almorhae. Taxonomy (NCBI): domain Eukaryota; kingdom Metazoa; phylum Chordata; class Actinopteri; order Cypriniformes; family Botiidae; genus Botia; species Botia almorhae. The sequence goes on from JAZGTJ010000015.1 coordinate 59,491, forward strand.
CTGGTAACTTTGGCTTCATTTAAACAACTAGTCATGGTGACTTCGGGTTTTTATTTTTGGTTCAAGCACTCAGAGTTTTTCCAGATGTCTATCAGATCTGGAGATTGTGAACAGTCGCGTTAACTTGGGTTTGAATGTGTAGCATATCTAAAGCCACTACAGAAGTCCCAACCCGGAGGTTCAGCGTTTCTTGGATTTTTTGAGGTGGCAGTGATGTGCTGTTTCTCTGCCTGAATGCAGTGCAAAACCTTTTCCAGTGAGGAACTGTAAACATTCCAGCGTTTAAAAACATCCTAACACAGGGTCCTTGCTTTCTTCACTCTCATTAATTTTTCAAAGCAGAAGAATGACAGATGATGTTTCTCAGCCCTGCTCCTTGTTCATGTTACCAATTGCTGATGAAAGAGGATGTTAAAGACTGATTTTATCTGTCTCGGAATTAAAAATGCACTCAAGCTCCCAAAGACCAGAAGTGGAAGCTCAGAACTTCTCAAACCAGAATTCCAAACACCTTTTATATGTCTTCCTTCTTCTTTTGAACTCTGCTGAAAAGATTGAAAGGACACGATGATAGCGCTTTTCCTTGCGCTTGCTGAGGAAAATACTTGATGCTTGTTTTGAAGTGTTTCTTTACTTGATTTGATAGGGAAGAACGGCAGGACCATTATGCTTTAAATGCTGAATTTAGACGAATCGTTTTGCTGTTCATTTCAGATATAACCTAATTCAGCAGTTCTTGAAGGCAGGGTAGGCAATTTTTTGTTTTCATTTTTTGTTATGCTGGTTGAAAGTCTCTTTACATCCTGATAACAATCACAAAGTAAAGTGGACTAAATGTATTTATTTGTCTTTAGTGGAAGAAATGTTTGTCCAATCATTGCATTCAGTCCGAATGCGATAATAGGACGTCCTATTTGTCTGTCAAACTGTATGCATTCATGTGTTAGAGGTGCCGTGGCTTTGAAGGGAGGGTGAGATCTTATGCTTTCAAAGCTAGCTTGCTATTGCTAGCATTTCCGAAATTGCCTACCCTAGCCTAATGTTCTAATAATCTTGTGTTACTTTTGTATAATCCTTTCATTTCAAATGTTCCTGATTGTGTTTTCCGAGATTTGTTCCCTGCTGTGCCAGCGCTACAACTGCTGATTACAATTTTCCCAAAAAACTAAAACGGTACGTCTACTCGGGTATTGTCAGTTGTAGCCCCGGTCATGTGACTGCAAGTCACTTTTAATGCGAGCAATAACGTTTGATTGGATAAACAATAGTTTGGTTTGCTTTAATTAAGCCCTTTTCATAAGCCACCTGATTGCCTTTAGTCTTTATCTGTGACTCGTGGCCAACATAAATACCTTTGTGTGTTTGCGCATGCCGAAAACAAACTGTGACTCGGTGTGACTTGATTGATGGCGCTGCTGTGTTGCCAATTATTAGAGCACGTACGAGGTTGCTGTTACTTTGTGCTCCATCCAGCAGACCCCAGCTAGAGGTCAGTGCCTAAATATGGGGGTATCAACCTCCGTCCGTATCGCTCCATCTTGATGTATGAGTGCTAAGCTACAAATTAAATGTGCTCCGACCTTTCAGGGGGTCCTCGCTTAACAGGACGCCATTTGGACTAATTTCTCCATGCGATTTAGACAAAAAGCCACTATGTTGCCTGCTGTAATTACTTTGTGTACACACATCTGGGTTTGGGTTTCCAGATGCAACAAGCCATCCAAAAAAAGCTTGTGAGTCAGATGTGACTGTGATGTTAGTTTAGATAGAGGGAGGGTAGGACCGCATGCTGCGCCCTTATGCACTTGTTCATCCAACACGCAGAGAATCATTTGTTTGAGAACACGTTTGATTACTTGCATGAAGGTTAGACGGAGAACACATGCTCATTATCGTTCCCCACCAAGCCATTTAAATGGGTGCCGTAAAGGGTTCTAAGTTCTAGGTAATGCTAGGAGAAAGGGATGCTGAAAGATGTTCAACAAATGTTACTGTATGCTACCAAATAGATCTGGGTTTATATAAAACAACCCTTGTATTATTATTCCTTTTGTCGTATAATAAATACAGTGTGGCACCTCTGTAAAGTCAAATTAAAGGCGAATTTGTACAAGTCAACTTGTAAAGTGATGTAATATTTACAAAATACGGTTAACCAGTTACTTGTTTTGTAACTTGCTGCTCTGACCTGAGCAAACTTTATTTGTACAATTCCAAAAAGGGCCACAAAGCTTAACAAAGTCTATTACAAATATTTATAACTTTTATTGATAGATTACTTGTACAAGATGTACATTCTTTTTTGTGAAACAACAGAAAAGAAAACTCAATGGTGAATCATGGTTGGGCATGCTTTCATATGCAATAAAATGGGATACAACAAATTTCTTTGAGCATCAAGAAAAACACGAAATATAATGGTTTCATCCACCATCCCTGAAATGTTTGTAAACTCAAACACGCTACATTTTAGTCAAACAAATGTACTGCAGTCACACGTTCGCTTAAACTGTTGCAAATGTTAACATTTAAAAAATATATAAAAATAAATGCAAAGCCATGTAAATATGTACACTTGAAATTCGACATTTATAAACTTTCAGATAAAATAATAAATAAAAGCACCTATGACTTCAACTAAAGAAACAGAAACATTTCTAAAAAAAATGTCATGATGGAGAACAACAAAAACAGCCCACAATGTAGCATTTATGGTTAGAGGTTAACCTGACCATGAACTGCTAGTTGAAAAAGCAATTGATATCTGAACTGGCAATTGGTTTAATACTGCGGTCATGAAAATAATACTGTTTTGGTAACAATTTTTTGCGCGTATTTGAGCGTAACTTTGATTTTTTTCAGGAGGATAATAAGTAGCTTCTATATTATATGGAAAAAGTCTTTTGGTGCAGTTTCTGCAAAATGCTTGTATTACTGTAATTGTAGAGCATTAAATTAAATAATTCTGCCTGTAGTACCGTTATCAAATTGTTGTCTTTGGTGGTATTTTTAATACCAAAAACCAGACACGTTTATGACCCATAAACCTAGAGCGTCAGTATAATATTTGTACAGCGTCCGATGAATTTTCCTTGTGTGTCTTTAGGGTGAATTCAATTAATATCTCTTTAAATGCACATTTACAAAACTATATTCGAAGACCATTGAACTATGGGGAAATATGGCACATTGCAAATGAATTAACAAATTATCCTTCACACAAATTTTGAAGGGTGTGTTTGCAGAGTTTGAACACATCAACGTCAGTGCCAAAAAACTCAAATACTTAAAACCATTGTTTAATTAGCAAACATCAATCGGTATATTACGTTTTCCCATATTTACAGTATTGCACTTAACTGCATGTCATTGCATTTCAGTTACACCGCTGTTTTTTAAAACTTTAAATTACAAAATTGCAGTTACTGTTTAACCTTTCGAAAAACCAAAGTCATTGTATTTCAGCCAAATGAATTCAATCGATTTCCCCCTTCCATAAAAGTCATATATCTTGCATTAAGGATCGTAAACACCTTAATACAAGACTTGAAGTGCAAAAGCTAGGTTCACTTCTAATCCATGACACATCACATAGAGCACAAATTATGGGAATAAAAGCTAAAGTCCATACACATGCCGAGAGGAAACAACAGCAATGCAACATTTCCTCCTAAAAACTGAAATAATCTTAAGAATTCCACTAAAAAACGGGCGATTATACCATTGATGTTATTGCTGTTTCCAGTCTTTGTCCACAGCAGAATGAAAAAAATCAAAAATGCAAACAACAGCTTTAGATATGAACTGTAGTGGCGGTTTAACATGGCAGTGATCAACACAGATGTATGTCAGTTACAATGGAGGCCAGCCCCAACAGGTCTATCCTTCAATTGTACGTGCCCTACGCAGTGGCACGGCGGTTGGAGGCAAAAATGGCCGGTTTTTCTTTTCTCTTTGAGATTGAAATTCCAAAGTTTCGGTGTCTGTCCATAAAACAGACTCGTTCAACTTCTAGCCTCACTTTGTGTCTGCCTTTTGCTTTTTTTAAAGTCTTCTCTCCTAAACGCTGGCTTTCAGACAGACATCCAGATATTTTTGTACGGTCCTGGGGCTGTGATCTGTGTCTGGAAAGGGCTGAGCCAGTGGCCTCCAAGAAGTCCTGCCTGTTGGGCGAAAAGTAAAAGGTGATTCATTGGTATTTAATTACCTTTCTCTACAAGTGGTTTGTTTTGGCAGCTGGTTTTTTGTGACTTTTTTTCTCTCCCCTTACACCCCTCCTCAGTACTCATTTTTTTTTGTTGTTGTTTTTTTTTTATTTTGTTTTGTTTTAACTGTGAGTGTCACAGCCCTTTCACAGGCCTAGTCTTGTGTTAGAAGCAATTATCAGTTCAGAGCAGCAGAGAAGCCCATGGGGGTCAGAGTCCCAGCGCCTCGGCGTGTTTTCTTGCCTTGAGTCGCAGGTCGGCGATGCTGGAGTTCTTGCTGTTGCTCTTGGCAGCAGCTACCACGGCGGCGGCCGCGGAGGCAGAGTCTGCCAGCGACGCGATTGGTAATCCAAAGGGTGGGGGCGGGAACATCAGATAAGGAGCGTGGGCCGCGAGGTGTGGGTGCAGGTGAGGATGAGAGTGCGTTCCAACCCCCTCCAACTGTAACTGTGCTTGGACCTGTGGGTCGAGCAAAAACAAACGCAGAGTTAGTCACCGGCCGTGGGGTCAGCTCGGGGAGCACCAGGGATCTGGTTTCAGGGCTCGGACACCCTTCAACCCCCCCCCCCCAAAGGTTTTCACTAACTGTATGTTTGCAATGAAAACAGTTCACAGCTTACTCTGTGCATTCTTTTTTCATCTGATCCGGATCTGAATTATGCAGTGTGCACCGACAGCTTAATAGCCAGAGAAGTTCCATCAGCTGGAAATCTCAGCACATTAGTTTGATCCACACAGAAACTTTCCACGCAACCTTTTAAGCCGCAACATCATGTAATCTTAATTATATATTCAATGGCATAAATAAACAATTTTGCACCCAAAATATTCATTCTCATATATATAAATATTTATTCGGATATTTCCTAAGGGAGAAAAGATGCAAGCAGGCAGCATAAAATATCAGGCTGCAGATTCTTAGCAATTATTTCAGTAAGATGAGGTGAAAATTAGACATCTGCTGACTTAAAAAGTGACTTATTTTTTATTTTCTTTTTTAGTATTCTTCTCATGTATCTTACTCTGCGCAGGGATCATAAATATTTCAAAGCGTTACATTTTGCAGGCCAACTAAAATACAACATCTGACAAGCAGCGCAAGTTTTTGACACAGGGAAAGAATGTTTTACCAATGTTTCTTTTTCTGTTTTCCACCAGCATAGCAAGCATAGGGAGATTACTTTGAAACGAGGATAAATAATGTCAAACTTGGTAGTCTGTTATTTTCGGAAAATAATAAGGTATGAATACCGCCTGTCTCATCTGAATTGCTTTGGTACTCACAATTTCTCACCACAGACCTCCTTTTTTCATCCCTGGCACTTCAACTCATTTTAATTAACGCTGTGCGAAAATATTCATCAAAATTAAGGCAGTCTGTTACTCCCGCGTCTCCACAGATCAGTCAGATTGGACCGTACACCGCTTCTACTGGGCGAGTCAGAACAACAGGTGGTGGACGTTTGTGTGTTCTGTATGCAGTCCTCACGCCTCGGCCCTGCCAGTGCTGCTCAGTGCCAATATCCATCAGTGAGTTATTTCTCCCTTTCATAATCTCTTTTATCTGCCTTCCCCTTGCTGTGCTATTAGCTTAATTATGGCTGCTCTCTCGTCCGGGTGAGACAGACAGTTCTTCTGAAACGAACACCAGATGAAATGTCTCTCGGTCTCTCTAATCTCACGCGTCTCTCATCGGGACCTCGAGGTGAAAGGTTCGCTTAAGTTCGACAACCCCTCCGGGGCGCACGACGCGTCGCGGCTAAGGTCAAATCAAATGTGTGGTCGAAGCCTAACGTGTTTCTACGACGACTTTAAGTGCACTAGACTTTTAGATCAGTGATACTGATGGAAGAGAACATTATTTGGTTAACAATCGTCAATGTTTGTTTTTAATTGTCACATGTGTGCAATGCACTAAACCATACAAAGCAGACTGAAGCTGAAGAACGAAACAGTGCAGGTTTAGGTTTTTGTTATTGTCTTACCTGTTGAAATGGCATTCTGAGGGCGCCCATATTCACGTAAGGAGCGACCCTGCACGCGTCCAGGTGACTCGCGGTGCCCAAAATTACGCCTGAAAAGAGCAGAAAAATAAAAAAGCAAAATAAGTCATATTGCCCACATTTTATTTCCATGTAAATCCTTGTCAATGTTTTTTTTGTAGTGGTTACAGTATCATTTTTTAAATCTAACGAGAAATTAAAAAAATACACAGTACATAACAATAAGTGTCTCGTAACCCTTTTGACAGCAAGTCTGTTTATTTTAAATCATTTAAATGTTTTTACCTTTGTGCATTTGATTTTCCTGTTTGCGGCATTTCGCTCTTCTGTTCTGAAACCATACCTAAAAGACAAACGTCAGGGTGAATTACTCTCCAAATACCATTCGTAAATTTTATTACAAAAATATGCTTATATTCTTACACTCCCACCAGTATCACATTAGGAATGTATGTAATGTTGCACTACAATCATCGTTATTATTTTATGATTCGTGTTTTTTTAAATAGCTCAAATTATTAAACCGATTTCGTTTATTCCATAAAACGTAGTCATTATTAAAAGCAATGTTTACCTTTTTTGCAAAATTAAATTATTTGTGTATGCTGTGGCTGGATCTAAATGGACATTTTTCCCCCTAGATTTTTCCTAAATTATATCATGTTGTACAAACTTTACTAAACGTGTTAAAAATGTTCCTTTGGTAAAATGAATTCTTTCATTCTAATCTTTTAAATGTTTTTAAATGACTACTGAGTGAATTTTCTCGATTAAGGTGTCAAATAAATTGTGAACAGTGTGAATGTGTTTATTACAAGCGCTGGTCAGAAGTTTGATCAGACTGTAAGCGTTGCTATTTTAAAACCCACACGAATAACAACAGAGCCCCGCTCATTAACATTTAAAAGCAGACGGCTTGTGTTAGCTTGTGCTTAGCAAGACACGTTGTTTTTTTCAATATGAAAACTATTATTATGATTACCATTATTTTTATTATTTTTATTATTATTGTTATTATTATTATTTAGCTGTTGTTCAATACATGACATGTAGTATGCCAAATTAATGCGTCATTTTTCAGTTCTTGATCGATTGTAATTATCTGTCTGAATGCTATAGGGCAACTGAGCTACAGTGGTTGCGACAGCTATTTCTTCATTAAGCACCACTCAATGATACGGTTCACAAATACCCTAATCTGATTTCCTTTTGATTTTTATTAGAGACGGTGAATAATGACATTTAATTTAGCCCTGCACCAAAAAACCGAAAGATATTAGTCGTAATTGAATTACTGCCTTCTCCTCACCGAGGTCTCATAACTTTCAATTAGATTCTTGACAGCTGGTCGGTGTGGGGTTTCGACCGAACACTTCAGTAACAGGTTAATATCTACTCTATTCTACCCCTCACGCCTATAGCATTTTAAATCGGACTTTTATGCAAAATAAAAATCTGATACCCATCATAAAATGTCATGCTGCATCCGCTGCCCTGTTTCCACGCGGCGTTTTTACCCAGCGTGCAGTTTTTGAGCTATATCAAATCACTGCTTTGGTAAAACGACCTATTCTTTGTTCTGCTCTTTAATCGGATTTCGCCTCCGTCTCTGAAATATTAAAAATGTCGTGCTTGCAAGCTGTCACACTGGCAAACAACGTTACTTATTCTCCCATTAAATTGTGTAACGCGGCTATGTCAGTGTAGGAGTTAAGAGAGAATTGAATTATTCCCAATACATTTTTATAGGAACAGTATATCAAGCCAATGGCAGATAATACAAAGATAAGGTTGGGGAAAATGAGGTGAGTGACATAAGAAGAATCCCCTGCAGCGGCGATTCAATCTCTTCATTAATTTTAATGATGTGGTTAGATCTTTCTGCAGCACATAAGCAAGTTTCCTTTGAATACAGCTGCAGGACCTGAAAGGATATCTCATACACTTCGAAACCGAGCCCTCATAAATGCGGGGATACACGGAAATTCTTTGTGTGTGTCCCTTTATAAACCATCGACTGTTTCAAAATGCATCTCTTTAGCACATATGTTGTGTTCTTTTATTTATTGTAGCGTGCTAGAAAGAATGCGGGCCTACCCTTATTTTTCTATTTTTATGTGCCAGTTAATTTTCCTGTTATTAATTGTCTTTCTAAGGGGGATTTAACGGTGCTTGGTAAATTCATTTACCTCTTTATTTCTAACCGTATAAACTACTAACAGAAAACCTTTGGATTCACGTGTAAATTGAGTTACTGGCGCCATCACATTCTTTAGATTAATTAACCCAAACGCTACAACAAGCGCCATTATAAAGGCCCACTAATTCTCTCACTGCTAATGGCAATTTTATAACAGGAATAAACAAAACTAACGTTGTGTTTATGCTTCACTGATGGAGTGCGGTGCTATGTTACTGTTGTATTTTCACACATACGCCAAATGTAAACTACATCGAGTCGATGCACGCAAAACAATGAAAAACGAGCGAGCCAGAACGTTCATTTGGCAGCCAGATTATTTGCATTAGCTCTGAAAGGATGCACAGCAACGCGTTACTTTATAAGTACATTTACGCCGCAGCCATTGTAGTCACATTTTTAGTATTCATGTTTGTGTTTTATCTAAAATGGGTCTTCAATCTGTGTTTGGCTGTTGTTACAGCGTGTTTGTCTTTTCAGATGAGAAGGGGTGAACGCCTGCGTATGGTGTGTGTTACAGTTACCTGCACGCGGGCCTCAGACAGCCCCAGCCTCTGACTCAACTCCTCCCGCATGAAAGCGTCGGGGTAATGCGTCTCATCAAATAACCGCTCCAGTTCATTCAGCTGCTCTAAGGTAAAATTTGTCCTGCTCCGTCTCTGCTTCAGTTTGCTCTGCGCGTCCTCGTCCTCTGATTTGACATCCTCCTTCTTGTCTTTGCAGTCATAAATGCCTTTGAGAAAACACAACGCATCAATTCAGAACATTAACGAAGTTTACGTTTATTAGGCGAGTGCTTCAAAAGCTAAAAGGCTAGATGCGGGCTTAACGTTGTTTTAAAGTAAAACACTAACTCGAGTCAGAACTTCTACATTAAATAAATATTCAGACTACGAGAAACAGAATGTTAACATAAAATACAAACACAGGACACACACTTCTCTAAAACAGGAAACTTTAGTATTTACTGTCTGTAGGCCTGCGTAAAATTCGACATGTACATTAGGATGAAGGGCTTAAAGTTTCTATTTGTAGTAACAAATAAAACAGACTTAACTAAAACACATAAAAAAAACAAAGCCTTGCCAATTGTGTTTAAAAACAAATGATCAAAATTGATTAAGACGCCCTAAGAAATTAGAAACAAATGTGTATACATAACATTAGCCTACATTTAAAGATAGTAATTTACAAAGAGTTCATTCAGCGTTAAACCGGTTTAAAAATCAAGGAGCAGGGAGCTCTCTCCAGTCAGCATCAAATCACTGTGTTATTTGCAAGTTTTGTAAACCAGTTAAAAACGTGTTTGTCTTACCGCAACAATTTGGTCTCTCAGAAGAATCTTTGTTGTTGTATATTCAATATACATTGTCGCTAGCATTTGGTTTTACCTAGGGCTATTATTATTATTATTATTATTATTATTAAGATGTTATATTATAAAACAAAATGTCCGGGCCTGCCATGTTTAAAACCACAGGGGTTAGACGAACGTAAAGCGTCTTGCAGTTTTATAAGTAAAACAGCTTCGCTGTATTTCATTATAATTTAATTCTCTCTTTCACGATTATTTGGCCAGCTGATACGTTCCAATAGATAGTTAAAAATACAAAGTTTTATGCTGGTAAAGAGTAAATAAGTGTCTTTAGTCATTTTCTGTTCTCCTATAAGGACCGTTCATGAATTGATAGATCGTCGTTACAAGCGTAACAAGACAAGCGGCCTGTTGTTTTGACTAATTTCTTAATTACTCAAATGCGAGTATATACACCACGCTTATTGTTCTGCCTTATATTTATCGGCCATTTCTATCATTTTACGAAAGAGAGATTTATGTGTACGGCACATATAACAACGAACCAATGTCTATTGCATCCGACGAACACAGCTGCATTTCTCCACACATACGATCGAAATCACAGAATAAGATGTTGAAAACGATCTCGGCAAACAGTCATTCCGATGTTATTGTACCAATCGTATAGCAAGTCTTGCGCACACCGTAACTTTACACGCGTAATTTCGGTACCGTCTCCAACAGAATACATTACACTTTGCGTAACTGTGACTTACCGTCCGTAGCCCTTGTCACGTTAAACTCCTTCAATTTCTCCTTTTCCAGCTCTACGTGCTCTTTGTAAAGGTGTACCGGGCAATGGTTGTTGTTGGTTTCAGTAATCTCCTGAAGGTTGCCCTCTGAGTTTCCCAGCTCTCTGGCTCGGGCTAAACCGCTCTCCAAAACTTCCCTGTACGTGATGCTCTCCTTACTGCTTTCCTTGCTTTTCTGATCGAAGGATTTCGACACGAACGCCGTGAGTTCTTCCATGGCTGATTACAGAAATCCACTTTAAAATTACCCTAACGCGAATCTTTGTCTGCTCAACAGTGATTTCGGCGGTATAATCGGCGTGTAGAAGGTTTAGATTACTCCCGCTGTTATGTCTGTGTTTTTCAGTTCACACTATTTATACACGGCCACCTCAGCCCGGCCCCCATCGCCATCATGTCTGGAGTCATTACAGGCGGTTCTGAATTTAACTTTCAGCGGCTTTTCCTCAAATCAATGCTGCTATACTGGATGAAGTCCCGTTAATTTCATTATAATTAATTAGGATTCCTACAATGATGTGTGGTCAATTGGAAACGGAAAGCTTGTTTAATTAATTCTGTGATAATTCTATTGACTTAATGAGAGGAAATGAATATCACCGCACGTCATTATAGGTTTTAGTGCGTTTTTGGTGTGTTGACGTTTACGTGGACATTATATCGAAAATTGTAATGCTGTGTGTGAGACAAGCTATTCGAGCGAAAATATAGACCGTGGTGACACAGGATCGTAAACTAGTTTTTCGATGTTCACTCACTCATTGTATTGAGTGGTTTATATTGTTTGTCTATCAAAATGATGTGAAGTGAGGAAATATTATTTACTGTATTTAATATAATATTTTTCAAACAGATTTAGAGTTCAAAATTAAAGCAAAATAATATTATATATTATAATATTCATACTATTTTAGAATAATAAATAAATTAGGCTAGTACTTTACATGATATAGTAAATTGCCCGCTTTCGCTACATAGTTAAAACTGCACTTGGATATAGCTGTGTCCCATTGCTGAGCTTTTATGCTATATCAAATCAAATGTGATTACATTACTTGTGCTTGTAGTTGAATAACAATTGAAAATGATTGGTGTGAAGTATTATTATCTACCATTTAATACGCTTGTAATTTATTAACAAAAATAAACAGTGTGATTGTGCCACAGGGTGACCAAAACCTTTGTCAGTGATCGCGAACTGAACTATTATTTATGATATAAATGTGCCTGGAAAAAAATAATCGCACTGTTGACAGGCTGTATTGTAATATATTGTAAGTTATGACTATGCAAGCAGGTAAATTAATTAAGTTTATTGGTGGTTTTTTAAAACACCCATTTTCAAATAAAGGCTCATGGGCTGAAATACTTTATTAAGAAACTATTTCTGCGAGTTATCATAAGAAAATCGAAGTCCATCAGTGACATGACCAAGAACGTTGATTTCTATTAAACAGTATGGTTGATTTAAAAATGCATAAGAAGCTCGGATGTGGCTCTATGATTTTATCTCGTGCGCGGATCAGTGCAGGGCGAGCATAAAAAGGGCAGAATCAAAAGGATGTTAAGGTCCCCTGTGTATATTGAGCACCGTGGTGTAAAATCGCTCGTGTAAACCCCACAGATGACGTGTTTGATAGCGCTTTATTTATTAAATTCGCCCTCGTTTAAAACCGCAGCCCCACATTTGAATATTTCTCTAACATATGGCCATTTGGTTTATGTTGCCTAATTGTTCTCGGTTTAATTAAATCGGTGTTCCTCTCCGCCCCCATATGTGATTGAAATATTTGGGCTTTTATTGTTTTTAGATTGAGACATGTTTTTTTCGTCCTGTAAAATAGATGAAATATATTTTCATGCACTCACAATATAACGCTGTCAGCGCGGTTAAAACACCCGGTACGTGTTGTCTGTGTTTAAGCACTGATGCTGGGTTGTAAACTGGGTGGCATTTAGGGTCACCTCGTAAGGGTAAGGATATCAGGTGCACCTTTGATTCCAGGAGATTCTGAGAGTCAGCGGTAGGTCTCTGTAAAATCGCTGGTTATGAAGTTGGATTTTTTCTTTCTCAGTTGTTTTCATTGTAGCTTACAGCAGGTGAGTGGGCCTTAGTGTGTTAGCGTTTCTGCTGTGAAATCTTTTTCACGCGTTTATAAACTGTAGCTCACTCGGAGGACTTCAAAGTGGCTGGTGCAGATGTTTTTAAAGTGACGCGTAGATAGCGTATCCAGGATGCTGCAGATCCACATGTGGTTCCCAATCACAATAACAGCCTCAATGGGATCGAAATTTACACGTGGTTAAACCGGCAAGTCTGAATGTGTGTGTGTGTTTTTTTTTTTTGCTCTACCTCACTAGTGTCGCCGGAGTTTAATGGCAAAAAAAATCTTAAAGGCACATGAATTATATTTCTAATCCTCTCTCTCTCTCTCTCTCTCTCTCTCCCTATCTCTCCCCCCCTTTCTCTTTCTGTAGTCCACGATTGTATTTACAAGCAATTTGTTTTGCTACCAGCATTAATACAATTTACAGTACAATATAAAAGTAGCCCGCATACAGTACAGCACACCACAATATAGAAAACAATGACCAATGACATAATAAATAGTGTTAATAAATAAATACCAATTAAAATATAAATATTACCGATGTATGGAGCAAAATAAATAATTCAGCTCCTCTACTTTGATGACTTACTCGTTAAGTAAAAACTTTGTATATTCACTTTTAAATTGATAAAACCGTAAATACTGTGTTTCCAAATGCGCATATCTCATAATACGCTGTGTATTTTATTACGGGCTTGTCCACATATTTTCTGTTTTGTCTTTAAGGGGTAAGACACAATCAAATCACAATTAAAGCTCTAAAAGGTTTCACTGGAAGTGACCGAATTAAGATCGGACAGGTTGATGGATTACAGTCTGTATCGGGGCTGTAAAGAAATAAATAAATCGTCAAGTGAAACGTCGATAACAATTTTACATCTGAAGCCACCGGCGATGTGCATGAAAATTTATGACATCGTTGTCTACGAATTCGACAGTCATTGTGCTTGAGGAGGAACACAAACATCTAACACCCCAATGAAAATATATGGATCAACACGCACGCGCATACGAATGCATCTATATTTATCCGCTTAAATTATGTTTTGGGTGGCGTCGCATCGTGCAGTATTTTTATTTTGTCAAATTCAATTAATTTCACACGTCTCGCGGCCCGTAAAAAAAAAAACAGGCAGGTGGCTGCATACTGCCACTTTAAGAAGTAATTGCTCGGATTTATTTGCATCCCTTTAATCACGCTTGCAGAGGCAGCAGGCAGGGTCCTTGTTCGAGTTATGCAAAATGTAAATGTAATCATGCCTTACTGCTCATAATTGTGTGATGGTAAAGTTCATCCTCTTCTCCTACCTTTGATTAGCTTTTGGCACATTATAAGCAAATTAACAGCTTTATTAAGTTTGACGTCATTTGCGCGGGGCCCGAACCATGTGGCCTCTTAACAGTACAGCACGGATCTGTAATGCAGAATTTGTGTCAGTACTGGCAGGAAGCCATTTAATCGTTTATCCAGCGCACCCCGTCCCCGCTTCAGCTCCTCTATGTGTCGCGCAACGTAAAGCAGAACTCGTTCTAGGAGTTCGGCAGCTTGTTAATAAAGTAAAGGGGAAAAAAAACCCAGGCTAACTCTGACCAATGCACTAACAGCGTTTGAACTTAACTATTCGCGTCGATGAATCCCTTATGTTCGCGAGACCGATGCTTTCTAAATTCATATTTAAAATGGTGGCTATTTGCTGTTGTTTTGAGCCATACTGATTACCTCAGGGGTTAAACCCCCCAATTAAGTGCAACAGCCTACCCCCAGTGGCAGACAATTTTGAGTGTTATGCACAGGCATGCATGTAGGAAAGATAATGAGGTGTAGTTATCCCTAACAGGCTTCCTCCTGTCTCTTATTACACGTTCTGTATTTTACATTTAACCCCAGAAGAAAAGTTATACAAGGTTAAATGTAGATCGAGTGTAAATTGCGCGTTCATGTGTGTTAATGCGCGTACCTGTATCTCTTATCTTACCATTATCTTTGATCCGTTAGTACATTCTAAATTATTATATTGCACGTAACGTACACGCATAACATGATAGATGTGATTTGTCAAGTATATAGCTCCTTTTCATCGATTTCATTTCGTTATTTCCGTCTAGTACAGTTTTGGTTGTTTTAAACCTCCGAAATAATATCGATTATTAACGAAATTATGGCTAAAGGCCAAAAAGTCCCGAGTCTTAAACCCGGAAGCATACGACCACATTTCTCTCCTGCCGTTCCCTCGGCTGCTGGCTTCCCATTGGCTGATGGTGTTAAATTGGCTTTATCCTTGAAACATAATAATCTACAGAGTATTCTGACAAACTCACCGCCCCAAGTTATCCACCGCCCCCTCCATGTCTCCAGAACAACCTCTTTGTGGATATAGCTGATTGTAGCAGCGAGGTTGAGGTGTATGTTTATCTTTATTTATTGTGGTTTGCCGTTAAGCAGGCAAACAACTGGCTGCATTGTAGGTCAAAGACAGCGTTTAAAATTCGATTCTGGCATCTGTCCTTGTGGAGACCTAAGCAGGGGTTACAAATGTGAGAATTTCAAAAGATTTTAATTTGTATCATGCAGAAGCATTTTGGAGTAGCCATTTAGCACTTATAGGCTCCCCAGCAAGGAGTGTGTTAAAACATCTACACAAGACTAAAGATTAAACGGACAGCCGAGTTTGAGTCGCTCAGGAAAAACTAGATGTTCCTCATGTTGTGGAGAGTGGAAAAGACTATAATGCTATTTATGACATTTTGATTATATAATACTGACAAATACTGTATGTTGGCCTCTCTTGACAGCAACTGAATATTAAAACCTTTCCAGCAAATTTGGAGGATACGCTGCAGACAGTATGACCGAACCGACGGACCACAAAGTAGCTCTCCAAACAAACTCCATCCTACAGTAACGAGGCGTGTTTGGTAGGCCATGATCTACATAGCAACAACCATGTTGTTGTGTCTGTCCGAGGTCAAGTGTGCATGTAGCTTGGCAGCCGAGATGTGACAGGGGAATATGAGTAAGAGGATCTTTCCTGATCATATCAGAGTTAATAGTTCCAGACTCAGGGGAAATAAAATGCCTCGGCACAATAAGCCTAAATCAATACTGCAAAAAATAATTGATGAAAGATGCACAACGTGGCATTTTATCCACATTCATAGATTGCGACTCACCTGAGCAGCTCAGTGGTGGAAGTCTGGAGATGTTGAGATGAACATTCTGATGGTATACTGACATGCTGATGCTGGTGTTTCTACCAAGCTTCTTAACATACTTAATCAGCTAGTTAGTTCTTCTGGTATACAGCAGCTGAGCAGCATCAAATGGTCCAGACTAATCTTTCTAGCAGGCAGTCTAGCAAAAATTGTGTTCTGCTTGTTCTAATGCTGCACATTCATAATGACAATAAAATATGTTTAAACTGCTGTTTTTAACCTGAGGTTTGCGTGAACTGCTAAACATACAGCAGGTTCTTTTAAAAAACAAACTATGTGTTTCAAATTTATTTTCTAAACGAGGTTCATTTGTTCTGTAGCTTTATTTAAAATGTTTCTAATGTTTTGTTGGTTTGGTTCATTTCACAGGCTGGAAAGCCCTCTTTACAGAAATATAAATCTCTCTCTGTAGGACAATAGGCTGACAGAATAAGTCTAGGATGATGTAAAGGTAGGCAATAAAATAGAACGCTAATTTTGGACGCTCAGTTGGTAGAGCGTTGCGCTAACAATGCAAAGGTCATGGGTTCGAGTCCCGGGGAGCACATTCACTAACAAAATGTATAACTTAAATGAACTGTAAGTCGCTTTAGATAAAAGCGTCTGCCAAATGCATAAATGTAAATGTTACCAGTGGGAGATATTCTATAGCGTTACGGGGAAAATCAAGTGTTTTCGTATTGGGGGTTCCTGGAGTTGACCGAGAGTTTGGTTTGGAGGCTTCCTGGGTCAGAATAGGTCATAAAAGCCCTACGTTCAAAAGCTAAATCGTGATCTTAATTAGCTGATCTTCAAAATCCTCCAAGTGCTCCTGTAGATTTTGTGCTCAATCTATATACACCATTTTAAACGAAACGTGGCTCCAAAACAGCAAGACATAATCCCCAGATACAAATTCCCTCTGCAAACAATCTTAATGAGGCTCTTCTGTCTCACTCATCTCACAGCTACTTCTGGCAGACAAAGAAAATCCCACATTTGTTCCTCTTGTTTATGAGGTCATTCCGCCCGCAGTCTAGTTTAGAAGCTCGATTTATTGCTCGTGTTGAGAATATAATCTATGAGGGGAGTCGGTGATGGTTGCATCTTGTGGTCAGAGCTGAAGACCTCGCGTGCTTGTAGTCGCTGATAGCACACATTAATTTGCCTAATGTGGATGTGTATCATTTTCATCTTGCTCCACCATCCCCCTGTTATGCCTGCAAAGTGGACCGGCAGGATTTCGCTTACAGTAAACAAGTGGCTAAATGCATGCCATCCGCGCCATTATTTCAGGCTCCGGGTTCGACTCATTTAGCATGCATTCAGACAAGCTTTTATGCCGCATCCTGCACGTGCTTAATCATGCGATTAAAAGCAGTTTCAAAAGGCATCGCTTTTTTTAATTTCATCCGGCTTTAGCTAAAGACTTGTACTGCGTCCATTTGTTGGGGGTGATTTATGCACTCATCTTAAGAAGAAGTCACTGATCTGCAGACTCATTAAGATTAATTAGTGACGGGATGCAGAGTGGCGTTGCTGATGAAGAGGAGCTGAAGAAGGCCAGAGCTGCCAATGTGAAGAGCGCCCCTCTCTCTCTCTCTCTCTCTCTCTCTCTCTCTCCCTCCATTGCAGCAGCCTGAGGGTTGTGATGGAAGGGGGAGGGACTGAGTAAGGAAAGGGGGGGGACACCATCTGTAGACAAGTCCCTTAGCAGAGTTACCAGTCACCCCCATCTGTCACGCTGTGTCCCTCCGTCCCCCTGGGCCATGCTATTCAACCACTAACAGAACCAGCAGTGGACAAAGATCAGGAGCTCTCCAGCTCACAAACACTGACCCTTTAGTAAAGCAGAGCTAACTGTAGCGCTGGGAAAAGAGATAAAACCAAGAAAAACACACGTAAAGGAAACTGAAGGACTAGTGAACACCAAAATAAACACTGTGTAATTATTTCATTACGTCCTTCTAAATCTGTATGTTATTTATTTCCCTTGCGCATCTCTTTTCCATACAGGGTCAGATCATAGTGACCGCGACTGTTAAGCAGACATTTGTGTGCTGTTTTTTCAGGTCCTCTGAAGCCGTGTGCTAGCTCTGAGTTACAGATCAATATTTAAATCATGAGTCACTGATGATCTTCCCCTCCGCCGAATCTCCTTCGCTTCTGCCGTACAGGTTTTAAAAACACAGATGCTAATTTTCGGAGCTTAACAGCTGCGGTGTGAACTGGTTTTGTATGTGAGGATTCTTTAAAAAATGTTCCTTTGTGTTTCAAAAAGAATAAAAGCTGTGAGGTTTGGAAAAATTCTTCCTTTAATTCCGGCTTTGTGTGTTAATGACCTCAGTTTTTTTTTTCCAATTTTTGTGTCCCTCTGACTAAATGAGCTATGGAATCCCGGATTACTGGAAACTCAGGAAAAAGAAACATTTGCTTTGCTCTTGACTTTTTTCCCTGTGTGTGTGTGTGTGTGTGTGCGCGCGCACATGTGCAACAGTAGCAACAATCAGGAAGCGCTTTAGGCAGTGTCTGTTGGAGAAGGCCCAGGTTGTGAAGGGCCAAATGTCTGCCTCTCATCTCCAACATGCCTCCAACAGCTTAGCCACCCCCTGTTAGAGACCGATGATTTCTGAGTCTTCACTTTACTTCACATCAGTGAGATGGAGACTGGACAGCCTTGTTAAGTGACAGAGGATACGACTGCCATTCAATCAGACCACCTGTCAGTGTGCATGCTGTTGTTGTCTTGAGGCTGTGTACATCCGAACTGTCATACAAGGTGATACATTTTACATGCGCTCCTACCAACAGCTGACATACACTCTTTAAAAAAAAAGTGCTTCACGATGCCATAGAAGAACCATTTTGGACTGTATAGTTCTATAAGAACCTTTAACATCCGTAGAAACTTTGTTTCACAACAAGTTGTTTGGTGATTCTTTAGAGTATAAAGAGGTTCTACTTTTAAGAACCTTTAACTGAATGGTTCTTTAGGGAATCAAAAATGGTTCTTCAATGAAATTTATTAGTTTTTAGGAGCGTATGGTACTGCATGCAGGCGCTGTGGCCGTAATATGAACTTGGTCTTTGAGATGGAAAAAACGGATCAAATACCAAAACTTACTGTGTTTGAATTCAAAATTGGTAACACAGTTTTAGTCTAGTGAGCTCTATACATCTTAAATCAGAAACTTGCTTTTAAAAGGTTGATTTGAATTTCATCTCCGTAGAATATTTCCACGCAGAAAGAAAGGATGAAGGAAGCCTCCAGAGTAAACGAGGTATGTGGCTTCGCTCAATTTATCAGTTTATTCTTGGGCATACGTTTAAATGCAATGCAGGAATTTCTAATGTGTAATGGCTAGTGATATATAGTGTATGGTAACATATAGTGATATATAGTGTATAGTAATATATAGTGATATATAGTGTATAGTAATATATAGTGATATATAGTGTATAGTAATATATAGTGATATATAGTGTATAGTAATATATAGTGTATAGTGATATATAGTGTAAATTATAAACTCATTACCAGTATCCTCTCTGTAGACTGAACCACCGGACGACGTACACATGTGATCGTGTTTGTTATCATTTAATATTAAGAACATTAACGAGTCCATAAGTTACCCAGAAATACTGGAAGTAAAAAAACCATGGCAGCAAATGGGCCCGTGCCTCTCAGCCATGCTCCTTTCAAAAGTTGTTTTCCTGAAAATTAGGCAATTGACTAATGGAGTAAAATGCTGTTAATTAGCTGTACAGAAGCCCAAACAGGCTTTCTTGCCTGTAACTAATAAGAAATCAATTAGCTAATGAATTGGTCATTAAGTGAAAAGCTAATCTTAGCCAGGGTATTTTTTAATGATTTTGCCTATGATCCGGTCTAATTGCCGTTGTCATACAGAGCTCTCAGCTTTCAGCATGGCTAATGAAGCTTCATTAGATCATAACTGGCACTCTTGGAAGATTTAGAGGCAAACCTGCTTCCCAATTATTTTTAATTGCCAGACATTCGCACAAACAAGCACTGCACCTTGCAGAACAGGAGAGGAGATCTGGCATCGCCGGTGTCTCCTTCATTACTTCATTTGAAGCGATTAGAGCCCATGTGCAGGGTCGCGGATACACTGTTGTTTTTTTCCCCTAATCTAAAGAGCCTCATCATTTCAAACCTGTGGGTTATTGTGCTCTCCGTCACTTTGATTTGCACCCAGCACAAAAAAACAGTTTCTATCTGCACCACAGCTGGAGCTGTGTCACTCACACAAATGTGTGCGTGCTCGCACACACAAACAGCGTCTGTATTTATTTCACTTATAAATATGTCATCTCGCAACAAGAAGAGACGATGGATTCCTGGCCGCCATGCCTAATTTAGAGAGGAAAACAGGCTTTTTTATTTATCAATTGCATGTGGAAAACCCAAGTTTTCAGGCTGTTAATAAACAACTTTTGTTTTGGGTGGGGGTTAGCAGAGAGCTAAACACGAGCAAACAATGTACACGTATCTTTTGTTAGTTTCTTGTCAATTAACTTTATATAAACGAAAAGGGCTTTAGTCTTTCAAGCTGCTGAGTAATCTCACAAACTTGGAGAAAATCTCGCTTGGTTGTTTTCCTCATCTTGTGAGTCGCTTCGGATAAAAGCGTCTGCTAAATGGCTAAATGTAAATGTAAACGTCTCTCTCTGTATAACTAAAGCTTAACAATCCAAGCTCTGTTTTTATGGCTTTTTATCTCCCTTATTTTATAACAGCTGCTCTCTTGATGGTAGGCACTTGGCGTCTTTTTCCAAAACCCTTTCCTCTAAAAGCGAGGTGTTGAGTGCTAGCTATTTTAGACCATAGACCAAACAAGGTCACTATTGTTACACTGACGGAGAACTTCACTACCCAACACTCTCTGCACACTTGTGAATTAACAAATATGTCGGGCAAGCACATATTTGTCCCCTCCCAGTAGTCCGGCTAATATGTGTCTAGTGACATGCCAAAACAGCATGCCTTTAAGGCACTTATTCTTGGAAAATGAGGGCAGAAGTGTGTTGTAGCCAGTGTGTTGATTTATAGTGAAGCCAGGTGACTCACCCTCATATAGAAAAAGGGCAGGCGAGAGAGAACGATGGAGGGTTTTCACAGAGTGCCTCATTTTTGATTGGGGATGAATGGAACGCCAGATGTCCATCAATATTTAGTAGTAAACATCACAAACGTGCATCACAATGTGGCAGATGAATGCATGCTGTGGCAAAGCATTGTGGGTAAAAAAATCAGTCAACAACTTTCTGACACTCTGCATGTTGTGATGGGACCACTCTAAATGATTGACAGTCTATGCAGTCTTGTATTTTGTAGGCGAACATAAGGGCTTATGTTATTATGTGCTTAAAATGTTAATTTGCGATTATGATTTATGTGAGATTCAATCAGCATGATTACGGTTCAGGTGAGCATTAGCCATTAAGTTCATCACACAGAATAAGCGAATAATTCATGCGATGATCACTGGACTCGCGCTTAATGAAACCGTCTGTGATTTAGACTTTTGGAAGGCCTCACTGGCTTCATTCAAAACGCTCGAACAGACGATTCATCCTAATTGAGCAGCGCAAACAAATTCTGAAAGAAAGGTCATAAATTAAAAGTGTTTCATATTGCGTTTTGCTCTATTTCAAACTTGATAAAGTGGATTAAATTAAATTACGCCGCGCATAATTTAGCTCATGATTCAGGGGTGAGCATATGTTCATTCATCCGATTGAATCATTGGAAATGTACACAGTAGGGCTTTCAAGCAGCCAATGTAGCAGCTGAGGTGTGTGTGTTTGTGTGTGCGTTTTGTGGTGGGGGGGATATAATACCATATACTGGGGACAAATTTCTACCCAAAAGTTAGCAAAACCTGACAAATCTGAGCGAAACCTCCCTGGGGACATCCTCGTTTGTAAAAATGCTATAAAAATATAGTAATAAGTTTTGTTTTATTGTAAACATGCAGAACCATGTTAGGGTTATGACTAGAGTGGAAGTTAGGGTTAGGTTATATTGTTTTTAACTAGCTGTATATAAAACCAAGGAACGTGTGTGCGCGTTTTTAAGAGCGCTTCTGTTTGCACAAATAATAATAGTCTAAAAAAGGAATATGCAACAGGCATTATGAAATATTATTTTCATATTCAGAAAACGTTGTATTGATATGTTCAAATAGGCCTTCAAAAATTCTTGTTTTTGTCAGGCCACTCGTCCGTGTTTGTATCATGGACCAACAATTTTGTACGCAGGTGATTTCAAACCAAAACAGCAATTTTAGCTGTGTGAGATGTACAGGCATTTAAATGAATTTTACAAACCGCCCTCTTAAAATGTTTTTGTTTTTACAGGACATCTGTACGGATCGTGTGGGTCGCCCCATCATTTACTCCCGAAAGAAGATTTTCCTCTTACCTCACTGTTAGGAGAACGATGATTTTTCTAGTCTACTGGTCTGTTGATTCAACCTACTGGGGTCTGGACATCTGGGCTCAGCAAGATATAGTCTCGCGTTCACATGCACGCCGCCTTACGCACACAGACGCTGGCGAGCTGAGCGCTCTGCCTGGAAGAGGCCAGTACTCCCTTGCAAGTATTATGTAAATTGAATTTGTTAATTCAGTGCCCCTGTCTCTGAAAAATCTGCCACCAACACCTGCCACCGTTTCAAGCGCAGGGACGCAGATTCACAATGACACGGTCTTCATTAAATAAACAAACCAGGTTCCCTATAACAGCATTTGGTGGAAGGCACCATCAATTCTTATACATTTAGATCACAGCAATTGGAAATGACAGTAGTGAGTTCTATGAGGCTGTCTTCCAACACGTGGGGTGTGGAAGACAGGCTGTGTGTGTGTGTGTGTGTGTGTGTGTGTATGTCTGCTGTGCGCTGCTCAGCTCACACAGCAAAGTCGGTGACTGACGTATTTTTTAGCCACAGTTCACAATCAAAGAAGCTTTTGTGGCCTTCTGATGCATCATCTAAATTTCACAAAGACTCGGGCGACCCGAGCTGACACTAAGGCACCACCAAAGGAGCGCTGTCTGTTTGCCTTTAACTTCTACACCCTGTGCTTGTGCCTGTCTATCTCCCTTCTCCTCCACTTACATTCCCCTGCCAGGATCAGGGCAGATCAGTGGGCTTCAGCATTGTGGAAAAGAGTCACAAAGGTCCGGCACATGAAGTGGGATTCAGTCCATCAGAATTTAGTGTGAAGTTAGTTGGGGCACAATTTCTGATGGTACTATTTACATTTTTAAATTGAAATGTGATATTTGTGATTTCTCTGCCACTAGTTGCACCCACAGAATTTAAGCAAAATAATAACTGTATCCAAACATGTTTCCAACACTTTCTCCGATGAATCAAAGTCACGCTCCGTACTCACGCCATTGGATGAATCAGTGTTGTTATATCTGTCCCAGTTCGGCTTGAAGCCACTTGGTTGTCAGAATATACTTTAATAGTTATTATCAAAGCTGCAATCCGTAACGTTTTTCCGTAATCCATAAATTAACCTGCAATTTTATGTTTCAAACAGTAATAGTGATGGAGGCAGATATTATGATTTGCATGGTTGCTTTGCCACAAATTAGGGTTTGCAAATAACCTTCTTCCTTTCAGGAACTGTTTTTGCTGTGTAGGGTTTTTCCGTTGACAGATCTTTGAATGGTAATACTTTTTTTTAGGCTCTTCAGTTCAGCGTATCATACATTTGGTTTTTCAGTTTTGGGATAGACCAGCAGTACCGGTCATAGCCTTTTGGGGGCTCTGATCAAAACTGGCGGTTTGGGGGCCATTTGCAACTCCTGTAGTTTGCGTATAGGAGGACCGGCACTGTGCTGTTAGAGTGATAAAGAAAACAATGAACAACATGTAGCAGATTCACACTTTTGAGAGACGGCTTAACACCTCCGACTCATGCTGTGAGAGTGTGAGCTGACGTTTCTGTACGGTTTATTTACTGGCTTTGACTGTATGTTTTTAAACGTGACTTTGTGAGTGGGACACGGCCAAGCGCTTCATAATGTTTTTACCAAATGGAGTGAGAGAACCTTTGAAACAGCAGGCATATTAACACTCTGTTAACAAGCGCTAATGACAGACTCCAGCACTCAGGATCAGACTCCAGCACTCAGGATCAGACTCCGGCACTCAGGATCAGACTCCGGCACTCAGGATCAGACTCCGGCACTCAGGATCAGACTCCGGCACTCAGGATCAGACTCCAGCACTCAGGATCAGACTCTGTGAAGACGCAGTGCTGTCTGGAATGTGAATCGATCATTCACACACTTATTATTTTTCCACCAATCCGGTTAACCGTGAGATTGCGGATTGTGTGGAAGTGTGATTAAGTGTAAAGTTTTAGAGCTATAAAAAGTGTGTGAGGAGAAAAGTGTTAATAGAAAAAGTACATTTTGAGAGATGAACAGCATAAAAAGAAAGAAACAGCATATTTATTTAATATTTAAGCTGTTTTTACAAATATAAATGCATCGGAACTGTAATTTCTTTAATCGCTGTTATTTAGACTTCAGCCTACGGACAAAGCAAATTCTCTCACTGACAGCTACTTAAACAGGCGATTATGGAGTCACATCAGAGCCTTCAGCTTTGGAGATACCTGCTTGTGATGGATCTAAAAGAGTTAAACGTATCTACAAGTTCTCAGCCCATCACATATCAGATCCATCCCGATAATCCAGAGCAGCAGCTGGTTAAGCGAATCGCGTGACTCTCATCTGATCAACGTTCGACACAAACATAATGAGAGACCTGCAGGAGAAACCGCAGCTCAAAACATTGCACTTTATCAGCCTCAGAGGCCTCTGCTGTATCATTTATTTATATATTTCTTTGCTGTAGAGGCCGTTTCAAAACACTGTATTTTGATCCTTGTTTGTTTAGGCCCGGTTTGGGAGGCTTCGGCATGGGTGCCTCATTTGACCATTTTGGCTGCATTTGTTTCCGCATAAGCGTACGGGGATGTCAAGGCGCTTGACAGGCTGAGCAACATTCATTGCAATTAAAGGTCAAATGACATGCAATGGATACGAGCTGGACCATCAGCCGCTGTTATAATTTTGAATGGGATTTAACAGTCGCAGCACAACTGGATGCCTCAGCATCCCGGCATTTCCATAAGCGCTCGCGGCTGTCTCGCCATTACTATTTTTAAATGCACTTGGGCTAAATGCCCTGTCACATCATTTGCGTTTTTGCCAAATGCTGCAGCCGTTTCCTAAAGGCTATATACTAAAACAAATGCCCATTACCATGAAGTCTGCCTCAATGAGCGAAACGTTGAGTTCTAGACTGAGATCATTGACAGCTTGATGTGAAGAAGGTCAATTGAAATAACAGGTTTGTGCTTTATTACGAATGTAGCGCCTGTGTTTCGCTTTGAAAGCGGGTGCAGGGAACATCGTGTCTGAGGAGTCAGGTAGCAGCCATCCGCGCTCGGTAATGAGAGGGTTATGGTGAGCCACCCGTGGCCCGAGCCTGTGATTAAGATTAATCTTTACGGAATATTTTAAACCGGCGTGCTAGCCTGACCTGGAGGCAGCGGGCTGGGATGTGTTTTGTATTAAGTTGTAATTAGAGGGCTAATTTCATTGTATCAATATGTGTGCCTGGGTATGCAGACATATGGTTGTAAGTGAATTAAGGTATTGTTGTAATCAGGCAGGAGATTTAGCTCGTATAGGAATCTGGTGTTGTGTGGTACACGCGTCATTGCATATTGGAAAGAAAGCAAAGAAAAGCACACACACACGCACACAAACATATATACACATGTTTGTATGTATATAGCTATATACATACACTGAGTGAGAGAGAATGTAAAATATTATGTCAAGTGTAAAGTACTAAAACCAGCTCTTTTGATATCAACATTATCCGTGGAAACCTGTACTCACTGATATACACAGAGACCTCCAGCTCTCGGTCTCTCAAATGACTCTTTACATGCTATGAATTTTCGGCTAAGTCGCTGCCCTCGCTAAATCACGCCACGCGCTCCTCTGCGGGATCTAAAAACCGAATTACTGCTGATTTTCATCTGTTGCCCCCTGCAGCCCCGGCGCCTTTACCTGAATTACCCGCGATGCATCCGGATATACACGGAGAGCAGCTGTCATCTCCTGAGCCATCTCAACACAAACACATAAACACACCCCGTTAAATATTCTTTACCCTAATCTAGCATGTCACTCAGCCTCTACCTTTACAAAGGTAACATGCATTAACGTCAGTCAGAGGCAGTCCCAGAAGCAGCCTCCCCGTAGCCACCTCACTTTTAAAGTTCCAGCCGTGCCACACGTCACAGCCAGTATGAAGATACAAACAAGATGGCAAAGCGCATCAATCCGCCACTGACTCCTTCCGCTTTGATCTAATTCCGCGCTTTGCTATCTGCTGCATGATGCTGTCAGATTAAGGGCTGTTGTGGAGCCCGGCGTGGCTGTTGAGGCTGACAGCGTGTGTGATGGATTACAGACAAAACAAAAGGGTTATCACCTTCACCGCCAACATTTCTATCCTCTCTGAGCGATGGAGGGAGGAGAATGCTTCTCCGTGCCCCGTTGTCAGCAGGAGTAGAAGGGAAAGACACGCGAGGTGTGAAGCTCGCTCTTCCCCCTGCGATTCAAGGGGGAGAGGGAGAAAGTCCACAGTGCTTTTGGTCCTCTTGAGAGGGTTCTGTTGTTCTCCACACCTACAGTTGAACACGATGCATGTGCTGCGCGTTGGGGTATTAGAGACCTGGATTGCAGCTAACAGGTTGTTATTGTGTGTCTGTGTGTGTCGGCACAGCAGCAGGTTCTTGGCAAGCTAAGAAGTGTATTAGCGTGTGTGTGTGTTGTATCAGGTCTTTAATGAGGATAGAGTCACGGCCTGTGACTCAGCAGTGGTCAGTAGTTAAGTTGATTTCTTGTACTGGTAATAAAGTGATTTAAAAAAAAAAGTTTTGCGATACTTTTAACAGCAGATTGTGACATGGAGAAATATCTTACTCTACACCAAAGAGGTCAAACTGTCCCCGTCGATTATCAAGCTGAGTGGATTTCCGAATGCTTCCAAAAAAACAAATATTTTTTCGGGTTGTGGATAAAAAAACTGAATGAACTGCTGTAGCAGGAATCAGTAATTCACATGTTTGAAATTGTTCAGTGTGGTCAGTGAGTTTGACAAGTCGCACCTTCCAAAACTCATTTGCTTTAAAATGTAAATTCTGGCATAACATTATTTTATTTTCCTGTGGAGTAAAACACAAAATGAGATGTTACTTTAAAGGTTGGGTAGACGATTTCAGAAAGGCTAGCGATAGCGAGCTAGCTTTAAAGGTCCTGCGACTTCCATAGAAGATGTCTAAATATATTTAGATCACTTAGTGGTTGCTATCAGGATGTGAAGAGACCAACATAGCCATAAATATTTCTGGAAAAGATCAACTACCCTGCCTTTAAATTATTAATAATTGCTAAAGTTACAAAAAAATGCTCCGACATATCTTGTGACTCTACTGTATGTCTACTGAATTCCAAATTCCAAACCTGATAGCACTGACCCAGATAATCTGCTGACGGGATGTCGCACAGCTTTGTGATGTGTGTATGTCCAAGAATTCACTCAAGCTGAGAATTATTTAGGTAAGATATTTTAGGTGGTCTGTCTCGCTTGACGGATTATGAAGGTGTTCATTAGTCTTGAGAGAGTCTTTCTTCTTCTGTCCTCCTTCAGGTGAGACATCTGTTCTTTAGAAAGGCGAGCGTTTGAAGAGGAACGAGAGGGGAGGAATTGTTATTCCATATTGTTGAGCCACTGACGGAGAGAGCGCAGTGTTTAAAAGCACCAGCGCTGAATAATAATGACAGAGGGAGCTAATGAAAGCATTTGATGTGACATGATCACCAGAGAGATTCACCAAAGGCAGTCAACTATATTGAGGAAGCACGTTACAGGTCAGTTTACCACACACACACACACACACACACACACATGTTTATTCTAAAAGCTGTGCTTTCTAGTTGTTATTTAAATAGCATAACAGTTTCACAGCTAGTCTCTAGTGAGTTTAGACAGAAGAATTGAGAAATGTGACACATTCCTATTGCATAAAATCTATCTAACTATCTGTCTGACAGTTTGTCTGTCTGTCTGCCTGTCGATCTACCTGTCTGTCTTCGTATCTATCTATATCTATCTACCCATCCATCCATCCAATTTTGCACCTTCAGTCCGGTTCTGTGTAAAACTCTTTGACGGGTCAGGTCACATTATGGAATGCAGCAATTTACACAGCGCATTGTGATTGTATGCCACACCTTTGGGCCCATGTTGTAGGTCATCGCTTGCACATGCACTACAAACTAACCTTTTGTGTGCAAGACAATGTGCAGGAACACAAAGATTCACAGGCATCTATTGAAAACAACAGTGAAAATCAACCCCCACTGGTGAAGTCGCCCTGCAGTTGAATGACAGATGAGAGGTGATGCTGGGCTGTGATGGCGAGATCACAGCGAAACATGCCAGGTGATGTCATTGCATATAACAACACATAAAACAGCAGCAATGCTGCAATGCTGTCTGACAGCTGCATCGCACATGATCTGTTCACGCAAACACGCGTTCAACATACATACGCATGTACATTTGTGCGAGGGATGGAAGACGGATTTAAGGTGGCAGTTAAATCTGGCCATAGTTTGAATTTGCGCGTGTCATATTTCAGTCATTTCGTGGCATTTCATTATCTATGTAATATTTTTGTCTTTAATTTAGTAGGTAGGAAGTGAAATCATGTCACCAATATTTTAGCACTTCTTAAACCTGCAAACTGAGCGATTCCTAACGCTAGTAACGTTTTGGTAGCGGAAGCTCTAAAAGCCGCTTGTGCTACATCCCAATGTAGTCATGAAACGGGTCTAATTTCTTAATTTTGCTTTGCAGGGGCCTGTGAGTCTCATTGATCCACCTCTCCTCCACCTCTGTCCCTCTCTTCTCCTTCTCACCCCTTTCCCTCCTGGCTGGCTGTGGACTCTAGCTGATTAGCACTGACGGGTCCTGGCATCTCTCTTGGGAACCGGAGCAGTCTCATGACTGCCTTTAGATAGAATGATCTAATGGGGTCACACTTTAAGTCAAGAGTCTATTAATAAGAATCAATAAATATGCCATAAGAGATGCAGAAGATGACAGCAGACACCACAGTATTGTAATGAAGGCAGGAATGGCATGAAGCGGCAGGTTCTTGGCAAGCTAACAAAGCACTGAGAAATGTATTACGCATCACAAGGGTGTGTGTGTGTGTGTGTGTGTGTGAGAGCTCCTGTGCATGTGGTTCTTGAGCCGTGCGATACAGGGAACATCCTGAGATCTTCCGCCACTCACTTCCTGTGTGTCGACACTGTCTTGTTTTTAAAAACCCCTAAATAGTCGCTACATGATTATCGTAGGTAGGATCTTTGATCTCCGCATATCTGATCGTGGCCAAGTTCTCAACGTGTCATCAGCAAGAGATGAATTAATCTTAATTAAAGCAATACATCCAATAAATCTAAATAACGTGTCTGTTTTTAAAACTCCTTACAGGACTTCATTAGCAAGACGTGTCGAAAGGACCTTCTCTTTTTTTTGCTACTAGTGGGCGGGACATTATAAAGAGAATTTGATTGGGCAAAAATCTGCATAGTGCAGGATGAGTCATCAGTCGTAGTCTGTTTGTTCTGAAAGACGGAAAAAACAGATGTGATACATGATCTGTGGTTTAAATGGTTCAAGTTGATCTCTGTTGGAAACAAAGTGTGAGCATTGAAGGGCGTTGAATAATAGGATCTAACATATTGGAAATAATTCAAGCCCAGGCAGTAAGTATTTGAAATATCTAATGCTATGCTAGTCAAAATATGATGTTAATAATGAAGACATCGTGTGAAAGAGTACACTATGTGCACAATCCTTAGCTGCTTACAGAGGGTGTCTGTTAATTTGGGGTTGCAGTGGGACAGTGAAATAAATCAGGCCCAGCTGATGTGTGTTTTCCCCACGCCCCAGGGGAGTCTGGGTAATTGAGCATGTTCACTGCAGCAATATAAAGACCTTTTAACGGGGTGATAAAACTATCGGTGCTGCTGTATTTGGAGCTCTGTGGGCCGTGCAAGCCTACAGAGTGATAACTCAAATCCAGCGCTGGAGTACCCACAAAAAAATCTCGTCAAAAACTAAAGAGATTTTGTTACAGATCAATAAAAATAAGGATGGTACATTGACAGCGCAAATGAGATCATTCGCTAAAAACTAAAAACATGACTCTAAATGGCTAAGAAAGTTTACCAAAAATGGGAATCAAATGGGCAGATTTCTCACAGCCAGTCCTGGAAACACAAAGCATGTTGGGTGCTGTGTTGTGTGTTGAGGGTGATTGTGGGAGCAAGGGTGTGTGTGTGTGTGTGTGTGTGTGTGTGTGAGACACAGTGAGAGAATGGACCACAGTCATGCATCCTGTGAGTCAGTTGAGTTGCCATAGTGGGAATTGTGCTAGTGGAAGCATGCACTGATGTGAAGCACATGATATTACTTAGGTAGGCATGAAAGCGATCTGTTTTAATATCAGACATTTTGCTGGATGGAATGTCAGGGTCAGTGGAGGTGAGGGCCAGACCGGTGGTAGAAAAAAACGCTAAAATATTAATCGTTGTTGCCCTGTTCCTATTACAGCCACATTAAAGCTCGTGGTAAATTATTACAAATGCCCTATAAAAAGGTTGTGAAACTCAAATGTGTGTATAATTAGCTCCCAGGAAAAGCGTTGCTCGACTAACCCTGTAAGTGCTAGTGTGTGTGAACTCTTGCTTTTCGTATAGCAATGATTGGTGATTAGCACAGGAAACGCTAGGCTCGTTTCAACACTTAACGCAGAACTTCTGATTCATTAGCCTTGCAAAACATCTTAAAGACTGACAGATGGGCAAATCGGCTTTGTGTATAATGGCCCACCTGCCTGTCATAACCATCGCAAGAAAAAAGACGCAATAAACGGTGCAGGAAAGCTGCGAAACAACTTGCAGCTACATTCTATAACAGCCATGTTAATGATGAAACAATGGGCCTATCGTGGTTGCCGGATTAACAGGAACAGGTTGCTATTGGGCGATGGGTAGCTCCAATGTGTACGTGTAATTGTGGAGCTCCAGTGCGATGTGCGCAAAAGATATGCCCTCTGTGTAGCTCTGTTGCTCTGTTCTGCTGTGCGCTTGTACCCGTGTTCTGTGATGAAAATTCATGATGCGTGCATGTTAACTACATTACAGAGTCTCCAGAGCTTCTTGACATGAATAAAAAAAGGCCTCATCCTGATGCCTAATTATTTTTGGACTTGACAGCCTTGTAGCGACCAACGCGTTGTAGGTCACAATGGTTTCATTGGTTTACCGAGAAGATGCACAGCAGTAAGCAAACCCATAATTGCCACCTATAATGAGGACATTCCTGGTACATGATCGTCTATAGGACCTCTGGTGTACCCGTGCCTCTGTGTTTCACTAAATTCCAAACATTTCTGCATTGCTTTGAGACCTCAAGCCCCAACTGCTGTGTGCCGGACGTTTCAACGGTACGTGAGACATATGCACAGCGGCAATAATGTTGACGCCTGTTTATATAGACAGTTACCAAACAAATCGATTTTGATGATCTCATTCCCTGCAAACGTTTTTTTAAATGAATAGTTAGAATTAAAAGTTCTGCCAATATTTGCTCTATTGTCAGTGTAAATCGGAATGCCAGCGTTTCTTTCTGTGGAAAATAGAATTTTCACATGGACGTTTCCCATACAGTTATCATGAGCTATCAAGCTCAAAAGAGGACGGAAAATCAGCTCTGTAACAGTAGTGCATGTGACCCTGCGTCCCAGTTCTTCCAGGAGTTGTTATTCACTGGTAATCTTCACCTCCTCTACAGCTTTCAAATTAAATATGGCTCCTGCGGTGTAGGTTGGGTGTCAGAAACATCAAACATCATTGTGTTTTTAGAGAATATTGACTCAAAATGTCCATCTGTTACTCCCATAAAGCTATTGTACGCTTTCAGAAGAGCTGAAAAACAGAACATCAGTTTTTATGCAGTATTCTACTTTAATGATCATTTAATGGGGCCATTCTGGAGCTTGATAGACATTCAGTTTCATTGTTTTGAAAACCGCAGCATGAATATTCGGTCTAACATAATATTTTGGTTTAGGTTAACTACTAGTTTAGGTTGTAAAAACGGACCCTGTAGCATTTGCATGAAGTAACAAAAATGGTAACGATGTTATTTTGAAAGTTCTAGGAACATTCAAAACGTCCAGACGTTGCATTAACATTATTTCTTGGTGATGAGAACGTTATTCAAACGTTAAATTTCTTTACCATTTTAAAATGTTTCACTAACTACTTAAAAATAACATTTTTGACATATGATATATAACATTAGACAAAGTTCAACTACCTTACTGCAAGAACGTTTATAAGTTTGAGAAAACTTTTAGAGGGAACGTTCTGAGAATGTTACCTGCTAGCTGGGCATTCCTTTAAGTTTCACGTAATACTGTATAAAAATATTCCTTAGCACGCTGTGTGTTGCGGTTCCTAAATCGGAATACGTCTCGGCGCTATTAACTGATCTGGCACAGCACACATTCCTAACGCATGATGAAAATAGCTTCTACTGGCGAATGTGGTCGTTTTAATTCTAACCGTGTTTTTGAGAGGCAGAATGCATGTTAAAACTGATGTCTATGACGGACGCCCGTGGGCATTCAATCACGGAGGATGAGGTTTCCCAACACAGCCAGCTCAGCAAGGCCCATGTCAGTCACATGGCTAATGACCGTTTCACTGACGGCTTCCTCTCAAGGTAATAAGAAGCACCTGTTAGTGGGGGAGCCCAAACTTTGAGAAGGCTGTAATCAACCCCGGGGGACTGATTGAATCCTTCCTTCTGACGGTGGAAACGCGCTTCAGCGCAATGTCTCCTCATCCCAGGCCCACTGGAGAACGATCTTCCTGGATTACCCAAGGATGTGCTCACCGGATGAGTACTATTGCTTTATGATTGTTTCATCCCATACCACATTAACCCTCTGATTGTTCAAGAAGACATTATTAAAGGCTTCCTGAGAGAAAAATTGCGACCTTAATCATCTCTCTTTCAACGTGAAGACCTTAAACGTGACTCAAGGGAAGCTCCATGGAAACCTCCGTCGCGTGGCGTAAACGACGGCTCCCGCTCGATTAAGGCTATTGTGTAATTTCATGTCTTCCTTAGCACAATGAGTGATGAGATTAAGTTCAATTTGGACTCGCGCTTGGATTTCCCCACCTCTGTCGGTGGGCCGGGCCCCGCCGTGTCAGCCGGGCCCGCTGGGAAATCAGCAATCTCCAGACAGGTCACCACTGGCCCATGTATATATTCATGGGCTTAATCTCGCATCATTTTTGCGCTGCGGGAAAAGAAATGCATTTAATTTACACTCTCTTGGACTGGTACAGTACACACAGGGGAGGGATCCATATGTGTGTCTAACATGGTAAGGATTCATTCAGTTAGTGGAAGATGTTTTGGGAGGCAGAATTCAGTTTGTGAAATTCAGTGTGTATGCTTTAACTCAGAGCAGACTCAGTGGGAGTCTGCTGGTTCGAGTGGAGGGCTTCAAGTTGTCTCCGGCAGATGCTTGAGTGTGTATTAAACAGATTAATTATTAAAACATGCTTGACAGATGAAAAGTGGGACCTCAGGCTAAAGAGAGAATGTTTATTCTTCTGCCATATACTGTAGTCATTTGGCTGCTGCTCACAAGTTATTGGGCACCTTGTTGAGGATTTGAGGGCTTGATGTCATTTGTGTTGCGCACAAACCGTTTGTGGCTGTCCAGACCGGCACAGCTCTGATGAATATATGAGACGCTTTATAGATACGATTCACCGTTTCAAACGGTCTGTCTGCTGTTATTGTGTCTTGACACAACAGATTTAGGTTGTAAGAATGTTTCCATAATGTTTCAATTAAGCAACAAAACCATTAAAAATGCTATTTTGAAAGTTCTAGGAATGTTTAAAACATCCATTATATTACACATTATATTAACATTACTGTTAGGTTATAAGAACATTATCCAGACTTTTTAAAATTCTGTAACGTTTTTAGAATGTTCTACTTACAACTTTAGAATAAT